>JAODAL010046323.1:0-31049 GCA_025379985.1 Phyllomedusa bahiana | reverse complement strand
CAAATGTCGTTACCAAAAAATTAAAAATGACAGTCCGTACAAATAGCATTTTTCCACTTTGTGATCTGTGGATCAAACGGGTTTAAGATCATGCGGGGCCCCCGGGACAGGTATGGTCAATGTCCAGTGAAACAAAAATGGTGGTTAAAGATCCTTTTCCGGCACTTTTTAAATCGGGGGGTCAGCGGGTTTTTGGGGCTATGCGCTTCCCGGGACAGGGATAGCTATGCCTGAAACTAAAATGGGGTTTGAAAGACTCCTTTTTGGGCCTTTTTTAAATGGGGGGGTCATGCAGGTTTGAGCTCATGCGTGGCCGGACAGGACATAATGCCCAAATAAACTAAAAGGGGGGTTGAAAGACTCCTTTTTCCGGCACTTTTTAATCGGGGGGTCATGCGGGTTTGGGGTCATCTGGGGCCCCAGGACAGGTATAGTCTGTCCAGTTCAACTAAAATGGTGGTTCAAAGACCCCTTTTTCCCCCAGCCTTTTTAATCTTGGGTCAGCAGTTTAAGGGTCATACTGTGGTACAGGACAGGTAAGTAAATTTCCAGTTAAAACTAAAATGGGGGTTGAAAGACCCCTTTTTTCCCCGGACTTTTTAAAAATCTGGGGGTCTGCGGGTTTGGGGGCTCATCTGCTTCCGGGGACAGGGATATTAAATTTCCAGTTCAAGTAAAAATAAACCCCCTTTGGGCATTTTAAATTTTTGGGGGTCTGCAGGTTTAAGTTCATGCTGTGGGGGCAAGACGGGGACAGGGATTTGACTGTTGTGGATGTTAATTTCCAGTTTCTCCAGCCCTGTTTGGGTAAAAGTGAAGGTTTGTTCCCCTCCCCTAACTTTAAAAGGGGCACGGGGATAATCTATTATCGACATCGGAAAAACGTTTGATAATTGCGATATCGATTATCGCCCATGACGACAGTAAAAGAATCGCTCACACAAATCATTCCCTTGGTGACTACAAAGTTGCTGGATTAAAATTTAACTGCAAGGGGGGCTCTATCAACACAGCTGCCTGCGCCAAATTTGAAAAAAACATGTATCTGAAATGTATACTGATAATAAAATGTATTTTGTGCCACTTATCAACCTGTTGTGACTACAAAATTGATGTATTCAAATTTAAGTGCAAGGTGACTATATCAACAAATCTGGACTGGGCAAAATTGAAAAAGAAACACCTATCTGAAATGTATATGAGAATAAAAGTGGTTTTGCACCTAAACAATTAGACCTGCAGTTATAGAAAAGTCTGTATCCTAATAAAGGCAATGCAATGTCTAAACAAAGTTTTAGCCTGTACAATACCCAGTACCCTTTTTTAGAGCTTGTCTGTGTTCGCCCGGGGGGCCCTCCCCCCTGCTCCCCCCCCCCCGTGATTTTTACAGCGGTAGATGCTCCTTTAAAATTCTGCCTAACTACCAAAAAATCTGCAAATCTCTGATCTAACAATTTCTAAGGATCACAGCTAAAAGTAGAGCTGTCTCTGTGAAAAAATTAAAATAATTCGCTGAGCTGTTTGCTGAGCTGTTTGGACGGGGGGCAGAGCGCACGTCCTACTGCTATGAGACGCTGACAGACACTGATCATAAACAGGAAGGGCGTTCTATGTAAAACGAGGCCCATGTGATTTTTCCAGCCAGTCGCAACCATCACCATCCCAGCCCATGACGTCTCACACACCATCTCACCCTGCTCAAATTCTGTAAGCTGTTTTGCTGGCCGCCAAATGACAGGAAGCGCCGAAAATGGCGCGATATTAATAGATTATGCACAGATTTTAACCTAAATTATCGCGTGATCTAAAAAATCCGATCAACGTAAATACCGTTTCAACTTTCAACTTTGTCAATAATAATTGCTCAACACTACTCCAGGGGAGTCTGTCCCTAATCACTGAAGAAGGATTTGGAGGAAAAATGAAACCAATGAAGTAATTGGCTGAATCACTCTCAGAAGCCAGGAGGGCAAATGTCTTCTCAACTAATTAGTGTTTTGGGGATGATTAGGACATTTTTATTACTTATGGGGCGTGTGAACGAATTAACACATCTACAAGTGTAAAAAATACCTGCGGTACAGGACAGGCATAGTCAATGTCCAGTTCAACTAAAATGGTGGTTCAAAGATTCCTTTTTCCGGCACTTTTTAATCTATGGGTCAGACAGGTTTAAGGGTCATGCTGCGGTCCAGGACAGGCATAGTCAATGTCCAGTTCAACTAAAATGGTGGTTCAAAGACTACTTTCTTACTGCACTTTTTAATCTGTGGGTCATGCGGGTTTGGGGGTTATGCTGTGGTACAGGACAGGTATAGTCAATGTCCAGTTCAACTAAAATGATGGTTCAAATAATACTGCCTTCTGGCACTTTTTAATTTGTGGGTCATGCAGGTTTAAGGGTCATGCTGTGGAACAGAACATGGATAGTGAATAGTCTGTGACTTTTTTTCTGTGACTCTTGTTGCCTAATTGTCTTGCCGTAACACGTATCCAGTTTGCTGTTGTGGATGTTAATTCCAGCTTCTCCACCCTGTTTGGGTGTAAGAATGAAGCTGTTGTACCTCTCCCATAGACTTTATTGGTCGTCGGCAATAATCTGTTATCGACTATCGACTATCGGCATGATAATTGACAATATCGACTATCGATCCGATAACGATAGTTGACACAATCGCTCATCACTAGTCACTGTGGAAAAGAGTACATTGGTAAGACCATTCGAGAATTTCGCCAACGCATCGATGAACACCTAGGCGATATTCGAAACAAAAGAGACACCACTATTGCGAGACATATTTGGTCTGAACACAATGGAACATTCCAACAACTTAGATTTATGGGGATTGACATGATCAAACCCCATCCTCACAAAGGTAATTTTGATAAATTACTTCTGTGCAAAGAAGCCTTTTGGATCTATACACTAAAAACTCTATACCCTGATGGGTTAAATGAACATCTAAATGTCCACTGTTTTCTGAAATTCACGTCTTTGAATGTTTAAGGAGTAGGCTATTCAATAAATACAGCCATAATAATAGACTGTTGCAATTTTGTGCATTCCAATACATCATAACAGTATACTTACCCTATTCTCTATATGCATCCCTCTAAAGATATTGCCATCTATGTTGGTGTTTTATGTGTATTAACACATGTAATCCTTTAAGCTGTATGTCATTCTATGAACATTTAGTCATGTTGGATATCCTTATTTCAATCAGCCATGAACAGTGTCTCTGGACCATATATTTGCTTCTTATGTAAGACATATCTAACATACCTCCCCTATGTGTCCCGTATTGGGCAGTTTAGGGGCGTGTGTTTTGTTTGGGAGGATGTCTTTTGTGGTTACGATACCTCCCGTCTGCTCCGTCATGTGACTTCCGCTTTTGATGGGAGCAGTGAGTCGCTGGGTTGGAGCCGAGGTGCTCCAAGCCTCGTTATGGGTGAGAGCAGGTCACTTTCGTTTTTAGGGATGCGTGTCACTTCCTGTGACGAAAAGCGTCCCGATTGGATGCACGCATAAACACGCCCTATATTTAAAATAGACCCAGCTCATAGCAAATTTTACGGCACACCAGAGCTGTATCCGGACGCCAGGAGCCATATGCTCCGGGTCTATAGCTATCTCAGCACCGCCACTTTTTATGGTAAGAATACAGGTTTTTGCAACAATACACTTTTGATCATCTCTCTGTAGAGCATATAAGTATAGTGGGTTTTCTTTATGTGTGTCTTCCTACTTTTTTTCAGCCTACCAATCTTGTCCCCTGAAGAGGTAGTGGTAGGTACTGAAGCATATAGGGACCAATTTAAAGTAAGATTTATGCTTTTTATCCTATGCTTTATTCATATTTTGTCAGGGGCAACATAGGGTAATTTACACTAGGGACAGGTTCGGACAGGATCGTCCTTATCAGGAAGTTTTTTGGCCCATGTGCTAGGTCAGTTAATTACCAGGGCACTTCATAGGGCTTGATAGGGTTAGAAAATCATGGTACCATGAAGCATTTAATTAAAAAACTTATTATAGTCCTGTCCCCTGTGTACGTTTCTATATATTGTGACATTGTTCACATTATCTATACACATATGGCGGTTTCTATTTGACTTCATAGCGACTCGAAATTTACATGCTTTAATGTTCAAACTGAATTTGAATCAACTTTTTAAGTATTTCTAAATAAAGGTTATATTTTATTCAGTTTGCCTTCCATTGCGTAATTGCTTGATGTCACAGACAGCCCAGAAGCCTTTGCTAGGCTTTCAGATTGTCATAAAAGCCATTTGCACCCCAGGATTACATCATGGTCGTGATAGACCCTGACATCTAAGGGGTTAATCAGGCGCGACTGGAGGACAGGGCGTGGAGTCATCTGTAATATAGAGCTGACTTAATGAGCTGATTATGTGGGTTTTACTACTATTTACTAATATCACCTGGGTGTTCGGGAACGTCCGAATGCACTAAATGAAATACAATCAGGATGTTCCTGAACGTCCAAATGCGTGAATAGGTTGAAATGGGACAGCCCAAGTATCATGTAACAGGGTCGATTATGTTAAAAAAGGGAAAAATAGTGGCAACACAACCAAAATTCAAAAAACATGTGAATTTAATCACCCATTTCTTTACAAATGGCTATGTTTTAGCCCTTCCATAGAGCCATTTTCAAGCCAAGCCAAGTTTGATGGTGCTGCCTTTTTTCGAATTTTTGCATCATTGTGGAGGATTTGGGATCTGACTCCGGAGCCTTGCACACTAGTTTTGCATAAATTTTTATGAGTGGCGCTGTTTCCTTTATTAGTATATGGACTAGGGTTAGTGTCTTTAAAGTCATAAAAACCTTTATGCCATGATAACTGTGTTGACTTTTATCTGATAGCACAATTCTATAGGAAGTTTATGATTCCTTTAGAATTTTCCATATTTCTACATAAATTTGACCTAGAATGACATCAGATTTTCAAACAAGTTCTAAGACTAGATAAAGAGAATGAAAACAAACAAATGAGTCAAAATATTAGAATTGGTCATTTATTTACTGATGAAAATTATCCAACATTACATATTTGTGATTGAAGAAGTATGTGAGCCTTTGCTTTTAGTATCTAGTATTTTCTAACTATAACTGCATGTAAATGTTTCTGGTAATCGATGAGTGATCCTGCCCAAATTTTAGCCCATTCCGCCGTACATTAAATAATTTTTTTTTTCAGAATGTAAAGAACAGTATCGCTACAATGTCACCATACATGTGCTAAAAGACTGTTTCCTTACTATTTGATATATTATATAGGATGCACACCAAGAAATTACTTCATATCTCTCTGCCTATCTATCATATCTAATCATACAAAACAGAAATATATAACATCTAAAATTTGAAACACCAGTGACATCTACTGGATATTTTCTTTCCAACGCCTGAAGAAATCTATTTTAATTCTACAAATGTGACTAAGAAACAAAGAAGAATGAAATGTTCATGCAGAATTAACACCGTAAACAAATCAGCTATAATAAGTTGCAGTTGGTTCCATGAGAAAAAAAAAACACTTCATTCTACTTCCTCCCTAGTATTACATCATACATCTTTCCAGTTGCTTTGATTTCAATGTCCCTGAAGCCAGAGTCAGTAAGAAGCTTGGTATATTCAGATGGCGTCCGTTCCCTGCCTTCTGTCATGATCAACATGTGCAGCGACCACAGCTGGGAAAGCACTGGACCACTTCTATCTTCATTTAAAGTTATTTCAACTATCAGCACTGCACCTCCTTAACATAACCAAGAGAAAAAAACAGTGGCAATTATCTGTCAAAGTCAAATCAAGAAACATTTGGCAGTTCGGATTTTCTACTCCAGTTCTGTATAAAGTGTTATTTCCCTGCAGATTGTAGACTCACCATCTCTACAAGACTGGTAAATTGTCCTCAGCATTTTAAGGCATTTTTCTTCTGTCCAGTCATGAATAACTCTGGCCAAAATAAATAGGTCTGCCTCAGGAATAGGATCATTAAAAAAGTCTCCTTTTATAAAGAAACAAACACATTGTTAATTTACACATTCTGTATTGTTAATTTACAATACATGTAAAAATGAAAAACATTATTACAAGTTAACAGATCAAGGATTAATAAATCTTAGACTATTCCACTGATAGCAGAAGTGCTGGACAGTGAGACGTCTGCTCCAATACAATGAGATTTTATATTTTTAGGGTGCCATTTTATGGCTACATTTATATAAACAGTATCAGAAAAACAACATTGATTGTAGTAAAAAAAAATAAAGACATAGGACGACAAGTATGAATCCTGGCATTGACATACCAGTTCTAAATAGCTTTAAAGCAGGGTAGAATGCATGAACCTGTTCTTCTGCAGTTCATACATACAGTCACCTTGTAGTGCCAATATGACAAGTCTGGCTCAGGCAGACCACCTTTAACTTGGTCTAGCTGTTCTAACTGTTCTATGCCTAGATTTGGAATCACAGAATTGTAAATGTGTCTACTTCTACGAATGTGGTGTAACACGTCCCCAGAACGCCCATAATCTTTGGCGCATTTCAAAGTGTCTTTGGCGCACCTGTTAACACATTCTTTTTGGCTCAAAGTACACCAGAAAACTGGAGCAGCCCTATTCATACATGTGGCCCATAGTGTCTTGTGTATTTATGCTACCACTCTATCCTGAATGAACTAGAAAAGCAAGACCATACTGATATGTAAAATAAAATTTTGGTACTGAGTTTTCACCAAATGTCATCCATAAAGTACAGTGCACTCCATGTGAATGTTGTTTCAAATTATATATCAGCCACTTTGCTGTTTGTCAACAAATATATTGATTAGAGAATTTTGCGATCAGAAATGAAATATTCCTTTATGGCAGATTGGTTCATGCCTTATAGGTTAGTGAGGGAAACAAGACTTGAAACTTTCCTACACCTTCCCTTTACCGCATCTTTTCCCACCCTTGGTTGAACTTGATGGACGTATGTCTTTTTTAGCCGTGCTATGTAACAGAACTGGATTAACAGCAATTCCGTAAATATATTCCATTAACTCCTTACTGACATTGGACATATGAATACGTCCTCACTGTTTTATCCCTAAGATGAAGTGTCAAAGGTGGCCGTGGTGTCTAAATCAATGAGAAATGGTGTCGCACACCGTTCCTCACTTCAGTCAGGGTGCACATTGTGAAATCATGGGTTCCTGATCGGTCAGCACGGAAGCTGGAAGCCTTGTAAAGGTTTCCATTGCCACCATGTTTTCTGTTTTACTACAACAGGAAGTAGTAAAACCACCATCTTTGTACACCTTAATACATTGTATAACAATGCATTAGGCTGTAAAAATGATTGCACCCCCTAGCGGTGAAGTACCCTTTGGGGACTCAAAGTTAAAGTTAAAAAAAAAAAAAATTGCCACCACGTGAATTTCAAAACTGTACATGTTTGGTATTACTGGAATCGTATCGGTAGAATATAAATAACACATCATTTTTACTGAAGATTGAATGCCATAAAAGCAAAACTCCTGCAAAAATGGCAAAAGTACGTTTTTTTCACATTTTGCCCCAGTTAGAATTTTTTTTTTGTGGTTTCCCAGTATGTTCTATGGTACGATGAATGACATCATTAAAAAGTACATTTTTTCCCTCAAAATAAAATCCCTCATATGTCTATGTAGATGGAAAAATAAAAAAGTTATGACTCTGGGAAGGCAAGGAGGGGAAAACGAATGTGAAAAAAAATAGGCCTTGGCGTTAAGGGGTTAATTTATATAGTAATAACCTTTTAATGTATATTAGATAAACAATACACAAATATAAAAGTGTTACTTTCTGCAATTTTTTGTCTAACCATTAACATTTTATATACTTTACCTTCAAGGAAATATATTGGCTGCTCCTTATCTATTGCAAAATATTTCTTAGCTGTTTCTACAACTTTTGGTAAGTCCATAATGGTGACTGTTGACTCATTATATGCAGATACAAATTGTTTTGCAAAACCTCCTGAACATCCTAGAACAGATAAACAGTGAAAAAAGATTAGTTTTTGATAGATAGATAGATAGATAGATAGATAGATATTGCATGTTTACATGTTTATGTTTCTAACAAATAAACATTCCAAACAAACTATTAAAATAATATGGAAACTTTTAGGCCGTGTTCACACGGCTTATTCCCGACGGATTTGTGAGCCGTATTGAGCTCACAAATCCGCCGTGAATAAGGGGTGGGACGGGGGCGGGGCCTGAGCGTGGCGGGGGCGCCGCTCCCGGCCCCATAGACAATGCATTGTTTACGGCGCGTATGCGCCGTAAATAATGTGCATGTCACTTTCTCACTTTCTCATATTATGTGTCCAGGATATGATTGTATGGATGCAGTGTGTGTATGCAGTGTTGGACTGTGGTCCCTAGGGCCCACCAGAGGAGTTGATTTTAGGGGCCCACTTTGCCTCGTTGTCTCCGCCACCTGTACAGGGTCCCGCCTGGTCTCGCTTCAACTTAAACAGACCTAGGTGATGACATCATCATACTAATCTGTTATCAAAATGGAGCGCTAGGGCTTCTCTCTCACCTAATTGCAGCAGGACACCAGTGGTGAACATGAAAGGTCTAAAGATTAGTGTTGAGCGATTATTATCGGCAAAGTTAAAATCGGTACGGTATTTACGTTGATCGGATATTTTAGATCACGCGATAATTTAGGTTAAAATCTGTGCATAATCTATTAATATCGCGCCATTTTCAGAGCTTCCTGTCATTTTGGCGGCCAGCAAATCAGCTTACAGAATAGAGCAGGGTGAGATGTGTGTACGACGTCATGACTGGGATGTGTATGGTTGCGATTGGCTGGAAAAATCATATGACCTCGTTTTACATAGAACAGCCCTTCCTGTTCATGATCAGTGTCTGTCAGCGTCTCATAGCAGTAGGACGTGCGCTCTGCCTCTATCCAAACAGCTCAGCAAACAGCTCAGCGAAATTATTTTATTTTTTCACAGATACCGCTTTACTTTTAGCTGTGATCCTTAGAAGTTAGTTAGATCAGAGATTTGCAGATTTTAGGTAGTTAGGCAGAGAATTTTAAAGGAGCATCTACCGCTGTAAAGTCACAGGGGGGAGCGTGGGGGGGGCCCCGCGGGCGAACACAGACAAGCTCTATAAATGATACTGGATATTATACAGCCGAAACTTTTTTTAGACATTGCATTGCCTTATATTAGGATACAGATCTTTTCTAGTAACTGCAGGTCTATTTGTTAGGTGCAAAACTCCACTTTTATTCTCAGTATACATTTCAGATAGGTGTTCTTTTTCAATTTTGCCCAGTCCAGCTTTGTTGATTTTAGCCCCCTTGCATTTAAAAATTTGAATAAGAAAATTTTGTAGTCACCACGGGTTTGGGATAGGTGCCAAAAAATACCTTTTTTTTTCAGAAACATTTCAGATAGTTTTTTTTCCACTTTGGCCCCGGCAGCTGTGTTGATAAAAGCCCCCTTTAAATTTAAAAATTTTGAATCCTGAATTTGTAGCCCACCACAGGGGGACGATAGGTTTTAAAAAATATTTTTTAAACCCGTATACTTTTCAGACGGGTTTTTTTTTTCTTTTTTGGTCATTTCGTTTGTTGTTAAACTACTTTGCATTTAAATTTGAATCCAAAAACTTTGTAGTCACCACAGGTTGAAGGGCCCAAAAAATCCCTTTTTAAATTTAGTATAAAAATTTCAGATACGTTTTTTTTTCATTTTGGGGCGGGGCACCCTTGGGGTTGTTAGGCCACCTTAAATTTATTTGAACCCAGCAACGGGGGTTATTCACCACGGTGTACTGATGGGTGCCAAAAATACCTTTTTTAATATCTGAAACTTTCGGGACAGGTTTTTTCTTCATTTTTGGGTTTAGCCCCAAAGCTTTTTTGATAGATCTTTTTTGAAGTTAATTTAAACCAGCAACTTTGTAGTCACCACGGGGGATAGGTCCCAAAAAAATTTCCCTTTTTTTATTATCAGTAAACTTTTTTTTTTTCCAAAAAAAATTAAGGTTTTTTTAAATTTTGGGATCAGTCAATTTTTGGGTTGATAGATCTCCCTTTGCGGGGGGAAATTTGAATCCCAAAAATTTTGTAGTAAACCAAAGGGGTACTGAGGGGGCCCAAAAAATTTCCCTTTTTAAAATATCCGTATACATTTCAGACAGGTTTTTTTTTTTATTTTGGGTTTCAGTCAACTTTTTGTTAGACCCCACCTTGCATTAAAAATTTGAATACGAAATTTTGTATTCAAAACGGGTGTACTGAAAAAGGTGCCAAAAATACCTTTTAATACCCTATACATTTCAGACAGGTTTTTTTTCACTTTTGGTCAGCCCAAGCTTTGTTGATAGATTACTTTGCATTTTTAAATTTGAATACAGAAATTTTTGGGATCACCACAGGTGTACGGATAGGTCCCCAAAAAAAACCTTTTAATATCCGTAAAACTTTTTCAGACAGGTTTTTTTTTTCATTTTTGGCAGTCAAGCTTTTTTTGATAGATCTACTTTGAAATTAAATTTGAACCGAAAATTTTTTTTTTTGATTTGGGGGATTTGAGAATAGCTGTGATTTGCCGCCTTTAATAAGAGTTTTTCCCCAAAACTCCCATACCTCTAAAAATTTTTATTTTTAACAGGGGAGCGAAATTCAGGGGGTAAGCGAGAAAAGAGGGGGGTTGGGAAAAGGGGGTTTAGGGGTACGAGAGAAGGTGTTTCCTTCCAGTGCTGGCGACGAAACGCTGCCAGGGGGATCGTCATTTTGCAGGCCCATCGGGCCTGTCATCGTTTTGGGCCCAGGGCCCTGTGAATCTCAGTAATAAAAACAGCGCCCCAAAATCGTTCTTCAGTGGTAATGCAACCGGGCATCCACAGTCTTACCCCCCCTCGTCCCCCCAATCATGGCCCCCAATGTGTCTTTCAGCATCATCACATCCGCCAAACCCATGAACACCCCAAAAATGTAAAACTCTGTCCCCAAACCACTGTGGATAACCCTTTTTCGGGGAGACCTTTTTGATACAAAAGGGGGGTTTGGGGGTCAAAAAGGGCGTTAAAAGATAAAGGGGCCCAAAAGAGGATTTTTTCTCTGAAACTGCCCGCCATTTAAACTGATCCCATCAGGGAGGAGAAGGAACCCGGGGAAATTGGGAAAAAAACCCCGAAGGGTCGGCAACGCCTTCAGTCCCTTTGCTTTACCCCCCAGCTCCTGGATGCAAATGTAAGGACACGAAGTCACCGTGTTGATGATGTGATGACGACTTTTGTGGATCCAACAGGGTCTTTTCAGCAGAATTTGCTTGCGAGCGCTTCATCACTGAAAAAGGGAGGAAGCGAGGGCGTAGTGTCAGTATGGGCCCCCGCCTAAAAAAAGGTAGGGGGCCCGGTCGCAAAGTCCGCTGATTGATTCCGCCAGCCCCCGGTCAGCCCGGAACCCCAAAAGGCCCCCCCCTCCCGGGTTTTAAATTCCCCGTTTCCAAAAAAGGGGTTTTCCAAAAAGGACTTTTTAAAAAAGGGGCCACCCCCAAACCCGGGCTTCCCCCCAAACCAAACGGGGGTCAACCACCCCTTTCTTTTTCTCCCCCTTTTTCCCTCCCCCCTTCCTCCCCTTCCCCCCCCCCCCCCCCCACCAAAGCTTTCCTCAGTCCCCAGGGTCTCCCCGGATTCTGATCAGGGATCGGGCCCCCGGTTTTCAGAAATCCACGTCCCCCGAGTACCCCGCACCACCAGGGGGACCCATCCTCCCCCTTCCCCTTCCCCCATTTTTGACGACCTCCCACGCTGTACAGGGCAAGTCTAGCAGCCAGCCTTCTGTTTTTCCGGGTTTTGGGGAGCAGAAAAAAACCATTTTAAACCCCAAACCATCCCAAAGCCAAAACCTAAAATGTGGGGCATTGCCGGTTTTTGGGCCCCTTGGAAATGTTGCCTTTCCGTCTGGGGGAACAAGAGGGGTTTTGCCCTAAAAGGGGGGGGGGGGGGGGGGGGGGGGGGGGGGGGGGGGGGGGGGGGGGGGGGGGGGGGGGGGGGGGGGGGGGGGGGGGGGGGGGGGGGGGGGGGGGGGGGGGGGGGGGGGGCGGGGGGGGGGGGGGGGGGGGGGGGGGGGGGGGGGGGGGGGGGGGGGGGGGGGGGGGGGGGGGGGGGGGGGGGGGGGGGGGGGGGGGGGGGGGGGGGGGGGGGGGGGGGGGGGGGGGGGGGGGGGGTGACGGGGGGGGGGGGGGGGGGGGGGGGGGGGGGGGGGGGGGGGAGGGGGGGGGGGGGGGGGGGGGGGGGGGGGGGGGGGGGGGAGGGGGGGGGGGGGGGGGGGGGGGGGGGGGGGGGGGGGGGGGGGGGGGGGGGGGGGGGGGGGGGGGTCAGGGCCCCTTGGGCCTCCCCCCAATACCAGATCCCCGACGGGCTTTCTTTGGGCCAAAAAGCCGTCCCTGCCCGGGCCCACCCCAAGGTGCCCATCAAAAATTTAAAGCGCGTTGTCTGCATCTGGGGGGGGCCGGAAAAGTCCACCTCCCCACCAACACAGGGACTAGTAAGCACGGCCAAGGCCCTATATCTTGTGCAGCTCACTGGTGAGCTGGGTTTTGTCTCGGGGGGTTTTCAGGGTGGCTCTCGGGCTCGGCGCACCTTTTTAAAAAACCCGCGGGGGTTGGTGCAGGGTTTTTTCCCCCCAAAGGGGCCTCGGTGGCATAAACGTGCCCAAGCAACCAGGCCGTGTTAAAATTTAAATTCTGTTTTTGGGGGACCGTCCACACACAGGTCAGGAGCTGTGGACGTTCCGAAACAGAACCGAGCGCGGGCTGGGGGACAAAAACCCTTTTGTCCCAGGCAAGGTGGTGGGGCGATAATGGGAAAAACCCTGCTGGCCCCCCTTTTAAGGATGGGAGGCTGGGGGCACATCCCTTGCCGGCATTTTGTCTTTAAAACCTGTCGTCCAGAAAGTCTAAAGAGCTACCCGGGTTTTTTGGACTGCCTGCTGAGGAAGGCTCAAAGTCTAATTTCGATTTCCCCCCCTTTCCAACACCCTGCTTTTTCCCGCATGGTTTGCATTGCAGGTCAGCTCGGCCTCCCCTTTAAACCCGTCTCATTGTTGACGGGGCAACACCTGGAATTCCACCCCCCCACATGCTCCACAAAATGTGGCAGCAGCGCAAGGGCATTACGCAGTAGAAGGGGACACATGCCCGGAAAACCCAGCAGTGCGGCCCCTCGGGTGTTACCCCCGGAAAAGTGGAGGCAGGTGAAAGAGCTCTCACCAACTTTGCCATTTTTGGAAGAACCCAACCAAAATGGTCAGGGGGAAAAGGACAATCCCTTTTGTCGGGCTTTGAGCTTTGGTGGTAAAATTCTTAGTTCTGGAACGATCTTTTGGACACTCTAAAAAAAAACGGGTCCCGCCAGCGACGGAGGGGGGGAAGACGGACACAGATGGGGACACGGACCTTTCCCCCTTTTCAAATCCACGGGGCCCCAACATTTTCAAAAAAATTTCATCGGTTTTCTTTGGCAGTGGTTCGGTGTCCGGTTAGTGAAAGGGTGGCGCATCAGCTCCGGGGGTGCATCATCTCAGGAAAAGTCAGGGCTGTGTTGAAGCGGGGCCGGAGGAAGCGGAAAGGGGGAGGAGAGGGATTTTCCCCGCCTTGGAAAGAGGTTGGTGTGAAAATTTTTTGGGGTTAGGGGGGAAGATGAGGAAGATCGTTTTTCTAGTGCCCCCTTTACCCAAGGCTTTGGGGAAAACAAGGCCCTTTCCTCACATGGGTGCTTGGATGCTCCATTTCCTCCAACAGGGTCCTCGCATAAGGGCCTCAAAATGAAAAAAGTTTTCTGGGTTTGGGCCCCCTTCCGGATCCCCGGTATAAAATAAAACTCAGCCCCTTTCCTTTCCCCCCAAACCCCAAATTTGAGAGAAAATGCAGGAAATGGAGGGCCTTTCTGATTGATCAACTGGAGACATCTGTTTGTCTGATTCACGGTTTTTCAAATGTCACGGTGGAACAACATCAGCGCGTGGGCAGCAGTAGAGTGCCAAGTAAACCTTCGGCAGCAGCAGCAACAGGGAAGGTGGAAAAGCCTAATGGGTGACCTCTGGAATTTTTATTTCCACCTCACCAACGCCCTGCAATGCGGGCACACATCCAACAAAACAGAGACCCGCTTAAGTTCATGGTGGGACGACTATCGGTCTCAACACCGATGTTTTTTTGGGTTTTGTTCCGGCACAAAGACTTCGGGGAAACCAAAAGGGGCGAATGGCCCGAGGCCCCGCCACCACCCATGGGGGTGTTTTCCGGCCCAGCAGCCAGCATCATTTTCTGACGGACCTTCAGCACCCGCAGGAGGAGTCCCCTTTTCAGACCCAAAAGCATCCGGCTTTCCAAAAAGATAATGTGGGTCGTTTGACTTTCATCAAGATGAAAAAAAAAAAAAAAAAGGGATGGGTCTCTGTGATGTTGTGGCCCCAATTGCCCCAGGTCACCGATTAATGCCGGTCTACTTCACTTCCTCTTCAAACAGAAATGGTCCTCTTTAAAAAAAACCCCAAGGGTTTATGACAACAACCCTATTTAAATTTTTCACTTTAAACTTTAGAAATTTTGCATTGTCAATGGTTTTTAAAGGGCATGTTTTCTGTGAGGGTACAGCCCATAATTATGGTCCCTTTTTAACAGAAATGGGGGTTCTAAAATGGGGATTTCTCCATCCCAATTTTTAATAGTGGCTGAGAAGTATATTTAAATTTTTTGGGGTCCCTTTCTTGGGGGTGAGATTCAGCATTTAAACATGGGCCTTTTGGAAAAGAAATGTTCTTTTTAAATTGGGATTTCCCCCACAATTTTTTAAAAAGGGCTGAGAACATTTTTAAATTTTTTGGGTCACTTTCTTTGAAATGCAAAAAATACCCACAGGTCCTATTCTTTAAAAAAATTTTTTTTTTTAACAGACATTTTTCTTTTACAATTGTCCAAAGTGGCTCAAGGGGGTTCCGTTTGAATTTTTGGGGGGGTTTTTTCTGTGCATGGGAGCTATACTTACGGTTCCCATTATAAAAAAATTTTTTTGTTTCTAACAACATTTTTTCTTTACAAATTTTCCCCAAAAAGGGCCAAAGGGTTCTGGGGTTTGAAATTTTTTGGGGGATTTTGCTTTTAAAATGCAGAATTTTCTACAGGGGCCCATTATAAAAAAATTTTTGTTTTTTAAACAGGGCATTTGTTCTTCACAATTGTCAAGAGTGGGGTCGGGGGCATGGTTTTGAATTTTTTGGGGGGATTTTTCGTACATGCCAAAACTAACTATATTCCCCATTAAATTTAAAAAAAAAGTTTTTTCTAAAAAAGGGCATTTGGGGTTTTTCAAATTGTCAAGAGTGGCTTTAAAGGGGATGGGGCTGTCCCCAAAAAAGGAAAAGGGAGGACCTGTTAATGGGCAAAATATTGCAAAAATACTTGTTTTTTTTCAAGAATTCCCTTTAAAAATTTGTTATCAATTCTGTTTTTAACAACCCAAATTTTAAAACAATTAAAAAAAAAAGAAACAAAGACAGGGGGGGAAATTTCCCCCTATTTTAAAAATGTTTTTTTCTTTGAATTAACACTAAAAAATTGCATTTTCAAAAAAGCGGGAAAAAAAAACCTCTGAATTGTACAAGGGAAATTACGGAAAACTTTACCAGATGTAGGTTATTCAAGGGGGTTGGGGTATAAGGGGCACGGACAGAAAAACAAAGTACAGAGAAAAATTTTCCCCAGAAAGTTGAGTAAAATGAGAAAGGAATGCCCCAAAAAAAAGGGCACTTTTGGGGGGAAACAGGAAAAGGGTTTAAACCCCCGGGATTTTCCAAATGAAGCTCAATTGGTCCGCACTCATTTCGGGGGGGCAAGCTACCCAGGTCCTTTTACTTTGTACGGGAAGGCGGAGTCTTACCCACACTTCCACTTCCGCACTCTGCTTCACACGATTTTTTCGTTTGGGTGCCCTTTATAAGGGCATTTTTTTTTTGTGTTAATTTATGCGGACGCCAGCCTGGGCTCTCCCGCACCCAATGTAATCTTGGGGCCCGGGCCCCCGTGTTAAAAGAAAGGTGACGGCAGCACTGGTTTTCACCGTTAGGGGCAATCGGAGAGCTTTAAAATTTTACTAAAAAATCAGATTTTTAAAAAGGGAAATTTTTGTGAAAGGTTAAGTTGTGTCAAAAAGGGGGCCCGGGGGACACAAAAAATTTCACAATTTTAGGCTTTAAAAAATTTTGGGGGTGGAGCACTTGGGGGGGCTTTATTTGATCCCAGGGGAGTCTGTCCCAAACAATGAAGAAGGATTTGGAGGAAAAAAAACCATTTAATTGATTGGCTGAATCAGTCTCAGAAGCCAGGGGGGGCAAATGTCTTCCAACTAAGAAGTGGGTTTTTCGGATGATTAGGAAAATTTTTATTAAAATTTTGGGGTTTGCCCACAATTAACACATCACACGTGTCAAAAAATACCTTTAAAACCGCAGGGAGGGGGGGGATGTTGTTGTTATCACACTTTAAATAAAAAAACAAAGGGGAAAATTGTAAAAAATAAAATTAAAAATTCCCCAAATTTAAAATTTTGTAAAAAAAATTTCAGCTACCAAAAAAATACAAATGGGGAGGCACTGTACAAAATAGCATAGTGCCAAATTTTTGATTTTGTGGGGCAAACAGGTTTTAGGGGGGGTGCTGTGGGCCCCGGACAGGGGTAGTCCCATGTCCCTGAAACTAAAATGGTGGTTTAAAAACCCTTTTTCCCGGGACTTTTTAAAAAGTGGGGGTCCCTGCAGGTTTGGGGCTCCTGCTGTGGCCCAGGATAGGGATATTATGTTTCCCCGTAAACTAAAAGGTGGTTGAAAGACTCCTATTTCCGGGAACCTTTTTTTAATAGTGGGGCAGACAGGTTTAATTTGGCATTCGGGGGTACAGGACAGATATAGGTTTAAAGTCCAGTTTAACTAAAAAAGGTGGTTCAAAAACTCCTTTTCCCGGCCCCTTTTTAATTTGGGGGGCAGTCCCGGTTTAATGGGGCATTAAATGCGGTCCAGGGAAAAGGGATAGTCAATGTTCCCGTTTAACTAAAAAGGTTTGGGTTTAAAGACTCCCCTTTTTTTTTCAAATTTTTAAAACTGTGGGCAGACAGGTTTAATTTGGGCATTTCTTTTGGGGACAGAACAGGTTTAGCAATGTCCGTTCAACTAAAATGGGGGTTGAAAAACTCCTTTTCCCCTACTTTTTTTAAATTTTGGGGCCTTTCAGTTTTAAAAGGTCTACTGCAGTACGGACAATTTTTAGTTAATGGCCAGTTCAACTAAAATGGTGGTTGAAAAACTCCTTTTTTTTCCCGGGACTTTTTTTCTGGGGTCATCCCGGTTTTTGGGGCCATGGGTGCATTCCAGGGCAGGGATATTTAATGCCCCATTCAAATAAAATGTTTGGTTTTAAAATCATCTGCCTTCTGGCACTTTTTAATTTGTGGGTCAAACCAAAGGGTTTTAAAAGTCATTTCTGTGGTGCAAGACAGGGATAGTTTTTTGGGCTGATTTTTTTTCTGGGCTTTTTTAAAACCCAATTGGGCTTGCCCAAGATTTGCAAAGGTTACAGTTTGGGTGTTTTGGATTTAATTCCGCTTCCCCATCCCCCTTTGGGTGTAAAGAAAGAAGGTGTTGTTTCTTTCCCCTAGACTTTAAAGGTCATCGGCGATAATCCTATTATCGAATATGGATATCTTTTTGGGTAATTTCCGATACGCTATCGACCCGATGGGCGATAGTCAACGTAATCGCTCCCCAATACTAAAAATATACCCCCCCCTCCCCAAAAGATACATTTTAAAATAAAAAAAAAGTAAAATTAAAAAACTATAACAAAAGTACTGAGTATAAAAAAAACTAAATAATGTTGTACAGTTTCCAAATTAAAAGGGTACATAAAACCACAATCCTAAGGGTAAAAAACCAATTTTTTAATACCAAAAACCCGGGCCCCTCATGACCACATATCACCACCACATAGTGAGTGAATAATACCACAACACCATGAACACATATCACCACCACATAGTAGCTAAATAATGCCACAACACCATGACCTCATATCACCATCACATAATTACTGAATAATACAGCAACACCATGATTGCATATCACCACAATATACTGAATAATACCACCACACCATGAACACATATCACCAAAACATAGTGACTAAATACCACCACACCATTACACCATATCACTGCCACATAGTGAATCATACTGAATCATACCTCAACACTATGAACACATATCACCACTATATAGAGACTGATTAATACCACCACACCATTACTGAATATAAAACATTACACTTTGCACACATATAAGTGATTACAATTCAGGTATATTTAGTGACTCACAGATGACATCTCTCCGATGAGTCGTTCGCGTTCCCTTTTCTTCTCCATCCGGTCCCCACCACCATGTGGCCAACACTCGTCCCTGAAAATTTGGACACAAATATCTTAGAATTCTCACTTTTTCAGCAACTCCTTACTTATAAGTATATAAGTCCCTCGTTAGGTGCTCTTATAGCCCCTCATCAGATAGGAAGCTCTATAGATCCCCTCAGATAGGAAGCGATATAGGTCCCCTCAGTTAAGCAGGCAAAGTTCAGATCCCCACAGTAATGCAGGTATATACAGGTCCCTTAGTTGGCAGGCAAATATAGGTCCCCTCAGTTAGGCAGGAATATAAGGTCTCCTCTATTAGGCAGATATATATATATATATATATATATATTTATATATATATATATTATATATATATATATATATATATATCATATATTACCCTCAGTAAGGGAGGCATCTTAGATACCTCTCAGTCAGGCAGTTCTTATAAGTCCCTTCCATGAGACAGGTATATATAGGTCCCCTCAGTTAGGCAGGTTTATATAAGTCCCTCAGGCAGCTATATACAGGCCCCTCAGGCAGGTATATATATATATCCCCTCAGTTTGGCAGGTATTATATATATATATATATATATATATATATATGTTCTCTTGCAGTCTCCAAAATGGACGTGGATCCGGCGCTACGAGGCAAAAACAGAGAGAAGCGATCTCTCGCTATCATATATTAAAAAGACTGGCTTTAAAAGTGAAGCAGACCTTTGCTGTCACACAATTGGATACTTCAAGATAGTTCCTACCTAGTCCTGCATCGGACCTGTGTTTTTCCTGGGAACAAGGCTGGTGTTTTTTCCCTCAGTTATATATATTGTAAGAGGGCGCAAGGCACAATCATTGATGGGAGATACGTGTCACCGTTATGCCTGGTATCGGTGAGGTAAAGCCCAGCATAGTAGGTGTCAGATGCATTAGGAAACTGACATCCTTGTTATTATTAGCATAACTGCAGATAGCAGTTACTCCGGGCCGGGCTTTACCGGAGCGGCCAAAGAGCTGGGTGGGAGGTCGCTCCCACCTTTTCCAGGTCCAGGCCACATTTTTTATCTCTGTAAGCCTGGTAAGTCAGGTGAGCTGGGGAGGTGGAGAGTGAGTCTCCTCAGAGCAGTTTGGAGTAAAGAGCTCTGTTTTGCAGGTCTGGATGTGAGCAGGATATCTGCCTGGAAGCAGCACCTTGCCCGGGCGACCCTACGGACTGGTGAGCGCCCACATCGGGCAAGAGAACTGTGCTTTGCATACCACAGACTTTGCTTTGCTTAAGACTTTCTAAACTGGCACAGGCTGAAGTAAGCCTGTGGGCTCGGGTGTGCTGTGTATAAACGTGTGGCTAATAAAGAGCACCTGTTTAAGTTGCAACGTCCCTGCTGCTGGTTCCTGTGGAAAGGTTACCATTGGAGTTGAACCCCCTACAATATATATATATATATTATTTATATATTTTTTTTTTTTTATTTTTTTTTTTTTCCTCAGTTAGGCAGGTAAATACATATCCTGTCAATTAGGCAGGTTTATAGATATGTCCCCACAGTTAGGCAGGAACATAGAAATGTCCCCACAGGCAGGTATATAGATATATCCTCAGCGGGCCCTGCTCTGCTGGACCTGGGGTCCAACACTTTGTGTATATATACATATATATATATATTTATATATATATATATATATATATATATATATATATATATAATATAACAGTGCAGATTTATGTATTTATACTATATAGTATATAACATACAGTGGTGTGTGTGTGTAAATATATACTGTATATTTTATATGTGTGTGTGTGTGAGAGCCATTTATGCATTCATAGGGATTAGATAGCAAAGAAATGTCAGCTCTCCTGTTTTGATTAGTGATAAGCGATTCGGACAATAATCGTCATCGAGTCGGTTCGCGATATTTTAAATTATCGGGTCGATAATCGGTCTCCGATTACGATTAATCGCCAATTCCCATTAAAGTCTATGGGAGAAGAACATCGGCTTCATTTTTACACCCAAATAGGTGAGGAGAACCTGGAATTAACATCCACAACAGTAAACTGGATACGTGCTACATCTTAGACAAGACAATAAGGCTATAAGAATCACAGAAAAAAATTCATAAGCTAAAATAATCCATTCCATTCAATGGCTAACCAAAAACATGAGGGTGGCGTAGCCACAGCAAGTAGAGCGGTAGCAGCTGATATGGGGCCCCTTTCACACAAAACAAGACACCGGTATTGGAAATGGCACATGGAAACTGGCAGGAGACCCCTATCACTTTTTGAAACATGGACCATCAACTTGTCATATATTTGGTGGCAGCAAGAACATCCCAACGGGAAACACGGAGGTTCAGCTGGCAGGGCCCTAGTTAGAATGGGTGCGGTGATAGCCAGGGCTGCCATCAGTCATCTATTATTAACATGAAACTAAATCAAATAGGGCGCTCACCCATTACTACTTCCTATTTTTAACATATCACCGGGTCCTTTTTTGCTTAGGGCCCCTGACAGGAATACTGCCTTATTGGCACCTCTGGAATCCATTTTAAAGTAGCCTGACCCCAAAACCAGCAAAAACGCCGTTATGGACACTCAGAATAAAAATTTGCAATAAGATATTGACTATTTCAAAAAACAAATCCTCCAATGCTACTGCTATGGCTACTTACCATTCTACTGCTGGCACGTTGTTCCACCATGACATTAGAACGTGAGCAGAGAAGATTCAAAAGATGTCTCGGTTAATCCAATGAGATGGTCTCACAATTCTGCTATTCTACTGTCAAATGAAGTGGGTTGAAGGAAATTGCTGACTTTTGAATTTGGAACGCTGGATGAAGGAGAGTGGGCACCACCAGTAACTTGCTGTTCATTTTGCTCGGCCTTGAAGCCGTTCGCCGAAAATAAGTTTTTTTCAATGAGGGACCTTCACTTTCGGTTTCTTTACGCAGCGCGCATGACCCAAAACCGCCCAAAGATGCTCTTGATGGACACTCAGTATAAAAAAATTGCCGGAAGAAAACAAGTATTACTGAACCTCTATTTTACGTAAACAGGACATTGACTATCCTGTATTTTACAGCGGCATAACCCCAAAAAAGCGCCACGAGGATGCCTTTATGGACCCTCAGAATATAAAAATTGTTCGAAAGAAAAACAAGTATTTTGAACCACTTATTTTAGGTGCAACTGGACATTTGTCTATCCCGTGTTTTGTACGCAGCATGACTCGAAAAACCTGCATGACTAAGATCGCAAAAGTGCCGGAAGCAAAGTAATATTTGACCAGTATTTTAGTGAACTGGACAATGACTATCCTGTCCTGTACCGCAGCATGACCCAAAAAAACCTGCAGACCAGACGCATTAAAATGTTGCCGGAAGGAAAGTTGTCTTCGGAACAATTAGCTTACATGAACTAGCATTTGACTATCCCTGTTCACTGTATCGGCAGCTGACTCAAAAAAAAACTGACATGGACCACTCAAATTAGAACAGTGCTGAAGAAAGTAGTCTATGAACCAATCATTTTAGTTAAAATGGGACATTGACTATACCTGTCCTTGCTAACGCAGCATGACCCAAAAACCTGCCATGAACCTCAGATTAAAAAAGTGCTGGAAGAAAGTAGTCTTTTTTGAACCCACAAGCTTAGATGAACTAGACATTGAATCCCTGTCCTGTTCCGCAGCAATGACCCAAAAACTCCTGCTTGGACCACAGAATAAAAAGTGCGGAAGAAAAGTAGGGTCTTTGAACCACTATTTTAGTTGACCGGGGAGCTTTGACTTTCCTAGTCCTGTTACAACAGCATGATCCCAACAAACAACATGCAAGACACCACAGATAAAAAGTGCCCGGAAGGAAAGTAGTATTTGAACCACTAGCTTTGATGTGAACTAGATATTGGACTCTCCCTGTACTGTACCGCAGTATGAATCCAAAACCTGCATGACCCACTAATTAAAAAGTGCTGGAAGAAATAGTTTGGAACCACCATTTTAGTTGAATGGACATTGACTATCCCTGTCCTGTACCCAGCATGACCCAAAACTGCATGACCCACAAGGATTAAAAAGTGTGCGGAAGAAGAAAAGTGTCTTTGAACCACTATTTTAGTTGTTGAACTGGACATTTGACTATCTCTGTCCTGTATCGCAGCATGACCCAAAACCTGTGCAATGAGCCCACACATTTAAAAAGTGCAGGAAGAAAAGTGGTCTTTGACACTATTTTAGTTGAAACTGGGCATTGACTATCTCGTTCTCTGTACCGCAGCATGACCCAAAAAACCTGATGTACCCAGAGACCAAAGTGCCGGAAGAACGTAGTCTTTGAACCACATTTTTAATTGAACTGGACAATTTGGACTATCCCTGTCCTTGTACCGCAGCATGACCAAAAACCTGCATGACCCACAGATTAAAAAGTGCTGGAAGAAATGTAATAGTCCTTTGAACCATTATTTTAGTTGAACTGGGACATTGACTTTTCTCTGTTCTGTACCACAGCATGACCCAACAAACGTTGCATGGACCCACGATTATAAAAGTGCTGGAGAATGTAGTTTACTGTTGGAACAGGCCATTTTAGTAAAATGGACATTGGACTATCCCTGTCCTGTACCACAGCATGATCCCAAAAAGCCTGCTTGACACAGATTATAATAAGTGACGGAAGAAAGTAAGTCTTTGAACCACTAGTTAGATGAACTTGATATTGACTATCCCTTGTCCTGTTCCGCAGCATGTACCCATAAACCTGCATGACCACAGATTAAAAAGTGCCAGATGAAAAGTCATTCTTTGGACCACAATTTTAGTTGAACTGGGCATTGATTTCTCTGTCCTGTAACGCAGCTATCGAATCCTCAAAACCTTGCATGGACCCACAGATTAATATGTGACGGAAAATGAAAGTAGTCTTTGAACACTATGTTTGATGAACTTGATATTAGACTCTATCCTTTCTGTTCCGCAGCATGACAAAAAACCTGCAGGACCCACAGATTTAAAGTGCACTGGAAGAAGGAAAGTTTCTTTGAACCCCACATTTTATCGTTGAAACTGGGCAGTTGGACTATCTCTGTCCGTTGTAACGCAAGCCTTGATCTCCAAAACCTGCATGACCAAAAATAAAATGTGCCGGAAGAAATGGTCTTTAAACCACTATTTTTTTTTGAACGGACATAGGACTATCTCCTGTTCCTGTTTACCGCAGCATGACCCAAAAAAACCTGCATGACCCAGACAACAAAAGTGCCGGACGAAAAATCGTCTTTGGTATCACTATTTTAGGGGACAACTGGCCATTGACTATTACGTAACCCTGTACCTCAGCATGACAAAAGCTCTGGATTACCCACAGATTAAAAAGAGCCTGAAGAAAGTTAGTCTTTGAACCACTAGTTTAGTTGAAAACTGGACATTGACTATCACTTTCCTGTACCGGCAGGATGACCCAAAAAATCCTGCATGACCCAGTAATAAAAAGTGACCCGAAGGAAGCTAGTCTTTGAACCCATAGTTTAGTTGGAAACTGGACTTAACGCTATCCCTGTTCATGTACACGCAGCATGACACAAAAACCTGCGGTCCCACAGATCACAAAGTGATGAAGAAAGTAGTGTCTTTGATTCACTATTTTAGTGAACTGGACATTGACTATCCCTGTCCTGCTTGACAGCATAACCCGCACCGGTGCCCTTATGGAACCTCAGCATAACAAAACACATTAAGAAATTAACTATTTTAAAAAACAATTTTACCTAACCTTATTCTGCTGCAGCTACTTGCCATTCTACAGATGACAAGTTCGAGACGTTGATCAACCGTGACATAAGAAAGTGAAGCAGACGAGACAGATGTCCCCAGTTGGTCAACAAGGCCTCTGTGAAAATCCTGCATTCTACTGTCAAGTGGGGTTGAAGGAAATTATGTTCAATGGGAGTGAGGCTAGTTTTGTGAACCTTGATCACGGAGGTTCAGCTGGCAGGGCCGGATTTACAGTGGGTGCGGTGAGAGCCAGGGCTGGCGTAAGACATCTATTTACATGCTGGTTCAGCTGGCAGCGCCGGAATTAGAGTGGGGGCAGAGTGAGCCAGGGCTGCCGGTCCATGTATCTATTAAACACAGAGGTTCAGCTAGGCTAGGGCCAGAATTAGAGTGGGTGTTGTGGGTAAGAGGCCAGAGCTGCGTTCGTACATTATTAAATGGCCATAAATGCACTTATGACGCCACAACGCTGACAGTCGGGCCAAAAGCAGTGAGTACGCATGGTGGAAGTGTGAGCCTAAAGACATCAATCTATTCTCAGAAGACAGCCATGGACCTGGGTAGTGCTTGTGAAATTTCTCTGCCTCTATGAGAGCGCTTTGCCCCTACGTAATGAAGTGCGGTCCAATTTGGCTTCATTGGAACGCTAGTGGTAGGGTCACTCCTGTTCCACACAGGTGGCCCTTTTTTCTGGCTTTCTTTTTATCGTTTTACTCAACATGTGGAGGTAATTGTCTCTTGTTCTTGGTGGGGTGTGCGAATGTGCTCCATTAAGAACATGATATCTTGCACAAGGGTGTGTTACCATTGTTTCTGCTTTTTCAGCAATATATACCAATAGAATGCTGTTTCACATTGTAGATCCTGTTGTATGCCTATGAATGATAGCATTTTGAGGTGGCATGCCTTTTTCTATGTGCCCATACCTTAATGAGTAACAATGCGCATTTCTTGTAGTGCGAATGTAGATTGACATACGGCAGAGCGCTAACTGACCATACAGTACTGCCCTATGTTGCACCACGGGCCACACCTTTCTCACAATATCCTGACCCCAAAACTCAGTGAAAATGGCCCATTATTGACAAAGAGAGTAAAATTAACAGCAAGAAATGAGTATTTCGAAACAAGATTTATTGAAATAAGATACCTTGAATATTGCAGTCTTTACAGCTGCTTGACCCAAAATGCAGCAAAAAACTGCCCCTTTTCAACACCTCAATAACAGTAGCACAGGAATATAAAGAGTTTTTTTATTTAAAAACAGTTTTGGGATAGGGACTGGATTATAGCTGTTTTCCTACAGCACCCCTGACCCCGCAAAAATTTAGAAAAATGATCTTCCGGCCACTGTGGAAAATTGTGAAGAGAAGAAATGCCTGTTAGAAACCACATTTTTTTTGCCAAAGAACCAGGATTATTGCTGATGGTCTCTGACCCCAAAAATTATAAAAATGCCCTCTTGGACACTGTTCAAAAATATGACGAAGAAATGCCAGTTAGAAGCAACATTTTGTTGTCAAAGGACCTGGATTATAGCTGTTGGTCCCTGACCCCAAATATTATAAAAAATGCCCTCTCGGCCACTGTTCACAATTATGACGAAGAAATGCCAGTTATAAACCACATTTTTTTGCCAAAGGACCTGGATTATAGCTGTTGGTCCCTGATCCCAAAAAATGATAAAAATGCCCTCTCGGACACTGTTCAAAATTATGACGAAGAAATGCCAGTTAGAAACCACATATTTTGCAAAAGGACCTGGATTATAGCTGGTTTTTAACTGAACCTGGACCCAGAAAAAAAATATAATAAATGCCCTCTTGGACACATGTTAAAAATTTATTACGAAGAAATGCCAGTTAGAAACCCACATTTTTTGCTCTAGCCGGGACGAAGCAGGGTGCGAATCACAGCGAAGTGTGATGATAGAACCTCGAGCCTTTCCGCTCAGCAAGGCCCAGTCGAGACCAGGGTAGCGCTTTAGAAATTTCTGGACGATGAGGTTCCAACGTGTGCCAGGCAAGGGATGTGCTCTAGCCTACCGATCTTAAGGGCGGCCAGGAGATTTTACCCGTTTTCCGCACACCCACCTTGCCTGGCTCACTAGGGTTCTTGTCACCCAGCATCGCTTGTCTCTTTGCGCACAGAAGTGTCAAAACTGCTTCTACCTGTGATGTTACGGTCTCCAAGACACAATTAATTTTAACAATGCCTGGTTTATCTTGGCACGTGATCAAACTCGTGGGACCTTGGGGACAGACCTTGCTGAACCCATCTCTGCGCGTTTTGGATATTGTGCGCCGAGCCTGAGAGCCACCATCATCACCACGAGGATATCCAACCAAACTCACCAGTGAGCTGTCACAGAGATATTGCTGCCTTAACCGTGCTTAATAGTACATGTATCGGTGGTAAGATGGACTTTGTTTGGACACTGATGCAGCAGTGCGCTGTAGATTTTATCTCCAAACGTGGCTGGCCGGCTAGGTTTTTGGGGGAAGAGAAAAACGCCCTGTTCGGCTCATATGGTATTGGGGACAGGAAAGGGCATGACTTGTGGCGGAGGAAACCCATCTGGGTACCACCAGGTGGAAAAAGGCATTCTTTCCAAGGCTAAAAAGCCTGGACAATTTTGGATGACATTCAGGCTTTTGGTTTGGGAATGGGTTGGGATCTAAAGCGTTTTTTTCTGCTCCACTCCTGGTAACATCAGAAGGCTGGCTGCTAGACTGGCCGCTGTATGGTGTTCAGGTGAAACTGGTGGAAGGAGAAGGGGTAGGCTGTCAGCTGATTCCCACCACCAGCAACACAGTCTACAACTTCTTCTTCCATCAGTCCCTGTCCTGTACCACAGCATGACCCTTAAGTCTGCATGACCCACAAATTAAAAAGTGCCAGAAGGCTGGTTTATTAGAACCATCATTTTAGTTAAACTTGACATTTTGCACTTTCCACTGTCACTGGTACGCAGCATGACCTTAAACCTGTCTGACCCACAGTATTAAAATAAGTGCCGAAAAGTGAGTCTTGAACCACCATTTTAGTTGAAATGTGACATTGACTATGCCTGTCCTGGGACTGCAGCATGACCCTCAAACCTGTCTGACCCACAGATTAAAAAGTGCCATAGAAAGTAGTATTTGAAACTCACATTTTAGTTGAAATCTGGACAATGACTATGCCTGTCCTAGACCACAGCATGGATCCTCAAACCTGTTGACCCAAGATTAAAAAGTTGCTGGAAAAAGGAGTCTTACATCCACCATTTTAGTTGAACTGGACATTTACTATGCCTTTATGGACCATCAGCATAAAATTTCGCAATAAGAAATTAAACTATATTAAAAAAAAACTAGTTTTCCAAAACTGCTGCTGCTAGAGGTACTTGAATTCTACTGGTGACATTGTTCACGTGATCATTAGATTGTGAAGCAAATGAAATCAGATCTTTAACCAGTAGGTCAAACGAAAGATGTCTGAAAATCCTGTTATTCTATCTGTCAAGTTGGTTGAAGGAAATTTACTGATCAAGGCAGGTGAGGCTGTAAAGTGGATCACGCAGGGTTCCAGCTAGCAGGGCCGGAGTGGCCGTGACGGGCAGGGTAAGACGGCTGGATTCAGGTTGCATTAACCAATGCATGAACAAGATTGGCGACAGCTTGTTCGTTACATGAGATTTCACAGGGCACCGATCCCCTGCGATGACAGGCCCTGACGGTCCCGCACGAAGATGCGCTGGTGTTGTCCACAGCTCCGGAGAAGGAGCACCTTGTATCGTACTCTACCTCCATGTCCTACACTCCTTTTTTTTTCTTTGCTCGCTTACCACCTGTAGTTCGCTCCATTGTTCAGAAAGATAAAAATTGAAAAAGGTATAGAACAAGTTTTTCAACAAGTCTCGTATTGAGAAACTGTACTGCAAAGACAAGCACAAATCAAAGATTTCTTAAATCCCTCTAATTTCACAGCTAACTAGGAATAGAAACAGAATTGTTTTATCAAATCCAACTGTGTTCTTCCTTCAGTCCATGAGATTTACAACTGCAGTTAGGCACTAGGAATTGATAGTTTTCAACACAACTACAATCAAAGTGGCGCTATTCTGTGCCAAAACTGAGAGATGCACCGTGGGCGGATTAAAACTATTTCAGAAGTTACTTGGATGAGAATTGCGTTTTTTGCAGCAATTACAAACAAGAACAGTTGCTTAGAATTATTTTTAATCAACAATTGGCGTTAACAACGTGGCATTTGAAAAAACTGGGGCCGCACCACGTCAATACAGAAATTTTAAAAAGTTTATGGATAACAAAGGGGGTTTTTTTTACCCATTGAAATACCCCAACAGTTAATAGAAAATTTCTGTACCCAAAATTTAAGTAAAGGGGGCTCTTTGAAAAATATGGGGCACCACATGCAATACAGTTTTTTAAAAGTTTACGGAAAAAAAAGGTGGTTTTTGCCCAATTAAATTTTCCCAACAGTTACTCAAATTTCTGTACCCAAAATTTTAAATTTACAAGGTGGCTTTTGAAAAAATGGGCCGCACCACGGCTTTAAACAGCTATTTAAAAAGTTAAAAGGTAAAAAAGGTGGTTTTTGCATAAATGAAATGCACCAACAGTTACTAAAAAATTTTGTTCCAAATTTAAGTAAAGGTGGGCTCTTTGAAAAAAATGGCCGACCAGTGAAATTACAGTTTTTAAAAAGTTCACGATAAAATTGCTTTTTTTGCACAATAAAAACAAACATTAAATAGAAAATTTCTGTTTTAAATTGGGTAAGGTGGTTTTGAAAAAAAAAACTGGGCCACCACGGGTGCATTCGGAAAAAAAAAAATTTTTAAAAGGGTAAAAAGGTTTTTGGGGAAATTGATTTTTCCAAATTTTCCCGGCCCCTCCCCCCCCCTTTCCCCGGGGTGGATAAGGGTAGATGCTTCTTTAAAAGTCTCTGTCTAACTAAATAAAACTGAAATTCTGTAATCTACCATTTCTAATGTTCACAGCTAAAAGCATAGTTGTCTGTTGAATAAAGAAAAAACTGTGTCAGGAGCTGAGTGTATGGGAGACCCGAGACATCTTGCTTAAAGTTTAAAAACTGAAAGACCCTTTTGAACAGGAAACGTATCTTGAAAACAAGGTCATGTGTTTTTCCGCCAATGGATCCATACACCCCAAAGTGGGGGAAAATTGTACAAAACCTCCCCCCCCTTCCTGGGGTGATTGGCTGGCCGCCAAAATGACAGGAAACGCTGAAAATGGTGCGATAGTAATAGATTATCGTGCCGATTTCAACTCGATTATAATCGCTCATCCATACTGATGTCACAACTAGTAAACTAGTCTAGTCTTCTTGACAATGTGAAATACACAGTCCATCAGTCATCTATTAACATAAGTCATCTATTAACCATTTCAGGCCCCATACAGCCAAATTAAATTGTGCCCCCAACCATTACTCTTCCTATTTTTTTAAACGATTTGGGGGCCCCTTTTCGATTACGGCCAGAAGGGTTCTCCCTGTACGGGGGGCCCTTTGAAGCAAGGAAAGCAGCTTCTGTGACAGCCAGAGGGGAAATACCCCTTTAAATCTTTAAAAGAATAAGGGGAGTTTTATTTAATTGATTAAATGTAAAAAACCTTTCCCAAAAAAGATAGTTTGAAGCAGTGAGGTCTGTCCATGAAGGCCCTGCGCATCAAATTTTTTTAAAAAAGCAATTTTCAGCAGCCACTTTACAAGAAAGGATAAGTAGGTCTATGTATTTCCCATCAACTTTACATTTTATCAGTTTTAAATCAGATTTTTGTCATTTAAACCCTTTTCTATTTTGGAAAAAATATATAGGAAAATTATTGATCTGTATTATAATGACATAAAAATATAATAATCCCTTTTTTTTACCTCCAAGATTGGGGCTGTGTGTAATTCGAGAGGTCAAAGGCTGTTAAGATATATTTTCCACAAATGTATATTGAGGGCCCTAGTATGCATAAAAAGTCACTATTCCTTTTATTAAAGGCCAAAAACCAAAAAATTTGAGTACGGATAATGCTAAAAAAAAAATTTTTGTAGATGGAAATTTCTTTCATTTTTTAGATTAAAATTTTTTTTAAAGGTTTTTGAAAACATGGCTTCTTTTTTACAGAAACAGCACCACCCCTCTCGATGGATTCGTTGCTGGTAGTGTTGAGCGATTGCGTTGGCTATTGAGATCGATCGATAGTCGATAGTCGGCCGTATCGATAAGGGTTTTTTGATAGTGAGATGATTATGCGCGATACCATTTTTGTCTATGGGAGGCAAAAAACCTTCATTTTCACCCAAACAGGCTGGAGAAGTGAAATTAACATCCACAACAGTCAAATGGATACGTGCTACATCTTAGGCAAAAACACTTAGGTTTAAAAAAAAAAAAAGTAACCCGCCCTTTATTCCCGTTTGTCCACGCCTGACCCTTTAAAACCTGCATCACCCCCCAAAATTTAAAAAGGCCAAAGGCAGTATGATTTGAACCTATGTTACTTGAACTGGAAAATTGAATATCCCTGTCCCGGAACGCGCATGAGCCCCCAACCTGCATGACCCCACATTTAAAAAATGCCGGAAAAAGGGTCTTTCAAAAACCATTTTAGTTTAAAAGGACATTGATTACCTGTCCTGGGCCCCAGCATGAGCCCCCAAACCCCGCATGACCCCACTTTAAAAAAATGCCGGAAAAAAGGGGGTCTTTCAACCCCCATTTTAGTTTCAATGGAAATTTACTATTTCCT
>JAODAL010046322.1:0-31049 GCA_025379985.1 Phyllomedusa bahiana | reverse complement strand
CTTTTTTGGGGACTGTTTACCCCTGTTTATGGGGTACTGACTCTTTAAGAGGAGCTGCAGCTTGTGCACCTGGTTGGATGTGTGTGCTGCTAAGTGGAGGACACTCTGGCTTGTTTGCAGACTGGGGGGGTCTTCCCGGGAACTGCAGATTCACTGTGTTTTGACTATTTCCCAAGATATAGTTAAGAAATCCCGAGGGGTTGTGGGATTCCAGTATAGCAAAGGAAACAGTGAACTCGCTGACAATAAGTTCCAGGTGTACCCGTTGTTAGAAAGATGCAAGGGGAGTTGCTTAAGGTACAGTTTTAATGGATTTACCTTGAAGAACTGTATCCCATGCGGCAAAACACAATGCTACATACAGTGAAGACAGAAAGTCTGTTGCGCCAACTGGATACAGAGAAAAACGGACTGATGTAAGAAGAGGGGGGAGAAGGGGAAACAAAGTACTAGGGGAAAAAATTAATTAAAGGACAGGCACGTAATAAAAAAAAATAAACCCTTTACCCACTGGGTGGCAGCATTACATAGTAAAAAAAAAACATAACATTGCCAGTACAAAAAATTTAAGCTGTGACGCAAATACTTTTGAGTTTTGTTCAAATAAAGGAAAATTCTTGTTCATGGGGAAAAGAAATCCTAAAAATAAGTTCGCTCGTCTTTGGAGAAAAAGAAAATTAAGAATGTCTTTTTTTTGGGGAAAAAAGGGTTTTGTGAGACGTGACAGGCAAATCATTGAGGCTGGCCTGTTTCCCTAAATGTCCCTATATGGTTTTGGGCCTAGGGAATACTGTAGCAATGAAAAAGCTTAGCCAACCCGGGTGCGATTTGCCCTTTTAAAAGTTTTGCTTACACCTCATCAGGGGCTGTGTATGGGGGCTGGTGGAATCTGCTGCAAGAGGGAAAACCAAAATGTGTGAGTAACAAAAGACCTGTGTTGGTCTTGTTAGGACGAACCCTGTTTTAAAAAGAGGGATTGACCAGTTTTATTTCTTTTTTGTCTGAAGTTTTGGGTTTTATTTTTTTTTGCCCTTTAAATAAAACCCCGGGATCACCTGGATTTTGCCCATTTGTGTCACTATCTCTGTAGAAGCCGGGGCTGCCTACCCCTATCTATCTATATATGGATGCCGATGGATGGAGGGATCTTAGGTGTTAAAAACACGCAAGGGGCTTTTCGATGGGATTCTGGTATTGGTCAGACAGAACTAGTTTCAGTGCCCACACACTCATTGGTATGTACCTGTGTATCATAAAACCTTTATGTAGAGTGATCCATGATGTACCGGTATGTCATGGTGCCTTAAAGGTATTTCCATTTCATTGATATAAACATGTAGACAAGGGTACAGACTATTGCTAAATACATTGTTCTTCTGATTTTGCTTTCCTTCAGATCTAGAGCAGATTTTATCTTCTGCTTGTGTACACAAGCTTCCCTAGGTTGCCGGCCAATTCTCTCTGCTTTAACAGGCTCTAGAGCTCTTGCTGGGATGGAGATGTCACTCCCTGCTGTGTCTTGGCAGCAGCACAGGAGCTTATTTATCTCTGTTTCTGACAAAACATTAACCTTTTAGAGCTCTGTAGCCTTGTGCTTTGATGTTAAACCCCCTCTGCTACCAATGTCCCTCTAACAGGCTCAACTAGGGATAGCAGAGCTGATATGCCAATCACTGCTGTAGAACCACCCATAGCCTAACCAGTTGGAGCCTGAAGTGGACTGTGAAGAGAAAGCTCTGTGAAAGCACCTGATGAGAGAACTTCTTTAAAGGGAATGTGTCATCAAAAAATGACTTATTGTTTAACTCACATTTTTATGTTAAACACATTTTTAAGATTTATTTTTTTTGTTCCGTATCACTTTCAATATTTTGAAATAATTCTTAAGTCCTGCAGTTTTCACTTTGGCCACTAGGCCAAATAATAGTCTGACACTTCCTGTTTTGTAGAGAAAGAGTTTCAGCAGTCTCCACATCAGAGCCGCCGTACAGGGGGTACAAACCGTACTCCTGTACGGAGCCCGGAGAAATAAGGGGCCCGCTTCAAGCAGGCCCGCTTATTACAAACAATGCACAGTAGAGCACAGCGCAGCCAAGCGCCGCGCTCTACATAGCGCCCGGTGGCGGCCGGCGAGTGTCGGCAGTGCTGGGAGGGGTCCGTGCTCCCTGCACCGCTGCGCTCCACCTCCGTATATAGAAAAATTATTGCGCCCGGCCGTCCAGGGGCGGAGCAGGGCGGTGCTGGGAGGGGGCCCACGCTCCCGGCACAGCTGCGCTCCAGGCAGAAATCTTCTACTTACATGAGTCCTGCGCACGCTGTAGCTGGAGCCGGGCCCTTATCCTCTGTCTGTGGGCGGGATGCGAATAATTTTAATCCGTGAGACCCCACCCCTCGGGGCGGAGCTTCACAAATTCAAGTTGTTCTGCATCCCGCCGCTTGGCACACAGCGCGGCACGGAGACAGAGAGAGGAGGTCCCAACGCCGGCTACAGCACGCAGGGATCATGTAAGTAGAAGATTTCTCACTGGAGCGCAGCTGAGCCGGACCCCCTCTCCAAAAGGCTGTACAGGGAGGGGGCAGGGGAAGCTGCCCCTCGGCCACCTACCCACCTACCCAGCCCCCCGCCCCCCCCCGGCCACCCACTACCAAACCCACCCGCCGTCCCCCCACCTACCACCCGCCAGCCGCCACCCGCCTAGCCACCCACCTACCTACTTATCCAGTCGCCCGCCCGGCCACCCATCCACCTACCTAGCCAGCCACCCTCCGGGGCCCTCCACTACCTACCACCCCCTGCTCGGGGCCCTGTCCCACCTACCTTCCGCTGCCCGCCCGGCCACCCCCCCCTACTAGCCACCATTCGGCCACCTACCCACCCACCCCGCCGCCCGCCACCCAACCCTAGCCACCGCCCCGGCCCCTTAAACCACCTAGCCCGCCGCCCCCCCCCCACGTCCCACCACCTGCCAGCCGCCCGGCCCCCCCACCTACCACCAGCCCCCCGCCCGCCCAGCAACCCCCTACCTAGCCCGCCCCCCGCCCGGCCCCCACCCACCACCTATCCAGTCGCCCCCCCTCCCGGCACCCATCCACCAACCTAGCCACCGCCTGGGCCCGGAAGTACCCACCTACCATCCAGCCGCCGCCCGGCCACCCCACCTATCTAGCCAGCCATTCGGGCCACCTACCTACCTAGCCAGGCCGCCCGGCCACCCAACTACCTACCACCCCCAGGGGCCCCAAAACCACCTACCTAGCCAGCCGCCCGCCCGGCCACGTACCTACCTACCTAGCCAGCCGCCCGGCCACCCACCACCTACTAGCCGCCGCCGGCCACCCACCTACCTACCTAGCCAGCCGCCCGGCCGGCCACCAAACCACCTACTACCAGCCGCCCGGCCTCACACCTATCTACCTAGCCAGCCGCCCGCCCGGCCAACCACCTACCTACCTAGCCAGCCGCCTGCCCGGCCACCCACCTACCTACCTATCCAGCCGCCTGGCCACCCACCCACCTACCTAGCCAGCCACCCACCCGGCCACCCACCTACCTAGCCAGCCGCCCGCTCGGCCACGTACCCACCTACCTATCCAGCCGGCCACCCACCTATCTAGCCAGCCATTCGGCCACCTACCTACCTAGCCAGCCGCCCGGCCACCCAACTACCTAGCCAGCCGCCCGGCCACAAACCTACCTACCTAGCCCGCCGCCCGCACCCCAGTACCTACCTACCTAGCCAGCCACCCGCCACCCACCTAACCTAGCCCAGCCGCCCCCCGGGCCCCCACCTACCTACCTCAGCCAGCCGCCCGGCCACCCACCTACCTACCCACCGCCGCCCGCCGCCTGGCCACCCACCCACCTACCTAGCCAGCCGCCCGCCCGGCCAACCACCCACCAACCTACCCCGCCGCCCGCCCACCCACCTACCTACCTACTCTGCCCACCACCCGGCCACCCCCCCCCCTCCCTAGCCAGCCGCCCGCCCGCCCACCCTCCTACCTACCTACCTCTCCCGCCACCCGCCCGGCCACCTACCCACCTACCTAGCCAGCCGCCCGCCCGGACACCCACCTACCTAGCCAGCCGCCCGCTCGGCCACGTACCCACCTACCTATCCAGCCGCCCGCCCGGCCACCCACCTATCTAGCCAGCCATTCGGCCACCTACCTACCTAGCCAGCCGCCCGGCCACCCAACTACCTAGCCAGCCGCCCGACCACATACATACCTACCTAGCCAGCCGCCCGCCCACGTACCTACCTACCTAGCCAGCCGCCCGGCCACCCACCTACCTAGCTAGCCGCCCGCCCGGCCACCCACCTACCTACCTAGCCAGCCGCCCGCCCGGCCACCAACCCACCTACCTAGCCAGCCGGCCACCCACCCACCTACCTAGCCAGCCTCCCTGCCGCCCGCCCGGCCACCCACCCACCTACCTAGCCAGCCGCCCGGCCACCCACCCACCTACCTAGCCAGCCGCCCGGCCACCCACCTACCTACCTAGTCTGCCGCCCGCCCGGCCAACCACCTACCTACCTAGCCAGCCGCCCGGCCACCCACCCACCTACCTAGCCAGCCGCTCGCCCGGACACCAACCCCCCTACCTAGCCAGCCGCCCGCCCGGGGCACCCACCCACCTACCTAGCCAGCCGCCGCCCGCCACCCACCTACCTACCTAGCCAGCCGCCCGGCCACCCACCTACCTACCTCGTCTGCCGACCACCCGGCCATCCACCTACCTACCTAGCCAGCCGCCCGCCCGGCCACCCACCTACCTACCTACCTATCCAGCCGCCCGCCCGGCCACCTACCCACCTACCTAGCCAGCCGCCCGCCCGGGCCACCCACCCACCTAGCCACGCCCGCCTGGCCCCGACCCACCTACCTAGCCAGCCATTCGGCCACCTACCTACCTAGCCAGCCACCCTGCCACCCAACTACCTAGCCAGCCGCCTTCCCGGCCACCCACCCACCTACCTAGCCAGCCACCCTCCCGGCCACCCACCTACCTAGCCAGCCGCCCGCTCGGCCACGTCCCCACCTAGCTTTCCAGCCGCCCGCCTGTCCACTTACCTACCTACCTATCCAACTGCCCGCCCGGCCACCTACCTACCTAGCCAGCCACCCGGCCACCCAACTACCTAGCCAGCCGCCAGCCCGCCCACCCACCTACCTACCAAGCCAGCCCCGGCCCCCCCACTACCTACCTAGCCAGCCGCCCGGCCACATACCTACCTACCTAGCCAGCCGCCTGCCCGGCCACGTACCTACCTACCTAGCCAGCCACCCGGCCACCCACCTACCTAGCTAGCCGCCCGGCCCCCCACCTACCTACCAAGCCAGCAGCCCGCCCACCAACCCACCTACCTAGCCAGCCGCCCGCCCGACCACCCACCTACCTAGCCAGTTGCCCGAACACCCACCTAGCTACCTAGCCAGCCACCTGCCCGGCCACCAACCCACCTACCCAGCCAGCCGTCCACCCACCCACCCACCTACCTAGCCAGCCAGCCGCCCGCCCAGCTACCCACCTATCTAGCCAGCCGTCCGCCCATCTACCTACCTTGCCAGCCGCCCGGCCACCCGCCTGGCCACGTACCTACCTACCTAGCCAGCCGCCCGGCCACCCACCCACCTACCTAGCCATCCACCCGCCTGGCCACTCACCCACCTACCTACCTAGCCAGCCGCCCGCACGGCCAACCACCTAGGTACCTAGCCAACCGCCCGCCCGGCCACGTACCTACCTACCAAGCCAGCCGCCCGGCCACCTACCTACCAACCTTGCTGCCCACCCAGCCACCTACGTACCTACCTAGCCCCCCGCCCGGCCACCTACCTACCTAGCCAGCCTCTCGCCCGGCCACCCACCTACCTAGCCAGCCACTCGCCCGGCCACCCACCTACCTAGCCAGCCGCCCACCCACCCACCTACCTACCTAGGCGCCCGGCCACCCACCCACCTACCTACCTAGCCAGCCGCCCGGCCAACCACCCACCTACCTACAGCCCCCCCGCCCGGCCACCCACCCACCTACCTACCTAGCCAGCCGCCCGCCCAGCCACTAACCCACCTACCCAGCCAGCCGTAGACCCACCCACCCACCTACCTACCTAGCCAGCTGCCCGCCCAGCTACCCACCTATCTAGCCAGCCGTCCGCCCACCTACCAACCTACCCAGCCGCCATCCCAGCCACCCCCTAACACCCGGCCCCCCACCCCCCCCACCTGCCACCTAGCCCCCCGCCCGCAACATCCCTTTCCCACCACCCGCCCGCCACCCACCCCCTAGCCAGCCCCCCGGGCCACCCCCCACCTCCCTACCCTAGCCCCCCCCCGGCCCCCACCACTTACCTACCCAAACCGCCCGCCGGGCCCCGGCCCTACCACCGCCAGCCCCCGGCCACCTCCCTCCCTACCATGCTCCCCACCCACCCCCTCCCTCCCTACCTACCAGCCGCCCGGCCCACCACCCCCTACCTACCACCCCCGGCCCACCCACCACCTCCTACCTAGCAGCCGCCCGGCCACCTACCCCTAGCCACCCCCCCGGGCCCGTTCTCCCTACCTAGCCACCGCCCGCCCCCCCGGGCCCACCCACCTCCCCTACCCAGCCGCCCCCCCCCCCCCCACCTACCTACCTCACCAGCCGCCGGACCCCCCCTACCACCTAGCCCCACCTCCCCCGGCCTCCCACCTACCTACTTAGCCAGCCACCCGCCCGGCTGGCCACCCACCTACTTACCTAGCCAGCTGCCCACCCGGCCACGTACCTACCTACCTACCTAGCCAGCCGCCCACCCGGCCACCCACCTACCTACCTAGCCGCCCGCCCGGCCACCTAACTAGCCAGCCGCCCGCCCGGCCACCTACCACCGCCTCCCCCGCGGCGGCAGGGCGATGTATTTTTGGGGGCGGGCGGGGGCATGCTTGGGCGGGGGGGTTGGGTTGCTGGGGGGGGGGGTTTTGAGAGGAGGGGGGGGCCCAGATGCTTCATCTGAGGGGCCCTAAAAATTTCTTTTGGGGGCCCTTTCCACATTTAGAAAGGGGCGGGAAAAACGCTAAAATGACTCAAGTGTAAAAAACCCTTTGGATCCACCAGTAACAATAGGAGATATCACAGCTCCCCTTCCCCACCCCTTACATTATTTTTTCCCCAGGGCCACGAGCATGCCAAAAAACCCCCTATAGAAGTCAAGGGGACTACCAATTTTCCTCCTTTGATAAAGCTGCTTAAAGCTCTCTTTGAATGTGTTAAATTTTTAGTCAGGCACAAACTGTCCCCATGATAATAAAAAACAACTACATCAGAAAATAAAAACGGCAAAAAAAGAAAAGAATATGGATGGGGTTTCTTGTTTTTTTAAATAAGAAAAAAAAAAAAAATTGGCAAAGATTCCCTTTTAGGATTTAAAAATCAAATTCTGTTTTGGATGTTCACTGCACATCTCAATCCTTTTAATGTAGCAGGGTTAGAAACAAATTCAAAACATATTACAAAATCACATGAGAATTTTTGGATTTAAACCAATGTTTATGGCCCATACAATTAGTCCACTATCACTTCATATTTTAATACAGTATAAGCTCCTTTCTTTAGTACACTTTGTCACGGTGGCCCCGCAGCCCCCGCCCGGGCTGCGGGCGATTTCGTGCGGTCCCCCGGGTTCCCCCCCCCAACCCCTACCCCCCCCCCCAAAAAAAAAAGGGGGGGGGGGGGGGGCCCCCCCGGGGGGGGGGGGGGGGGGGAAAAAGGGGGGGGGGGGCCCGGGGGGGGGGGGGGTTTTTTGGGGGGGGGGGGGGGGGGGGGGTTTTTTTTTGGGGCCCCCCCCCCCCGGGGGCCCTCCCCCTTTCCCCATTTTTGGGCCCTTGGGGGGGGGGGGGTTTTTTTGGGGCCCCCAACCCCCCCCCACCGGGGGGCCCCCGGCCCCCGGCCCCCCAAAAAAAAAAACCCCCAAAGGGTTTTTCGGGCCCTTTTCCCTTTTTTTTTTTGGGGGAAATTTGGGGAAAAATTTTAAAAGTTTTTAAAAACCTTTTTTAAAAAAAAAAAAATTTTTAAAAATTTTTTTAAAAAAAAGGGGCCCCTTTTTTTTAAAAAATTTAAATTTTTTTGGGGGCCCAAAAAAAACCCCCCAAGGGAAATTTAAAACTCCCCCCCCCCCTTTTTGGGGGGGGGGGAAAAAATTTTTATTTTTTCCCCCAAAAGGGCCCCCCGGGGGGGGGCCCCCCTTTTTCCTTTTTTTTTCCCCAAAAAAGGGGGGGAAAGAAAGGGGGTAAAGGGGGGGGGTGTGGTGGATTAGTGAAAGGGGTTTTTGTTGGTTATAGGCAATCCTGAAGAATGGGTTTCCAGATTGCTTTTGAGGCCCAGTGAGAGTGGGGGGAAAAGGTTTTTAAGTGTTGGGGGGGTGAGTTCCAGAGGTGGGGGAAGCAGGAAAAAGTCCCTGGTGACGGTTATTGAGGAGTGAAAAAGGATACAGAGAAAAAAGGTCCCGTGGGAGATTGCGTGAAACCCAGGTTTTCAGAGAAAAGGAGCATGTTGGGAGGGGGGAAAGGTTTTTTTGGGGAGCCTTTGTAGGTTTAAAGGGTTTCTAATTTTTAACTGGATTCGGGTTTCCCAAAGGTTTGCCAGTGAAGGGGGTTGGCCCCCGGGAGAGGCAGGGAGTATCGAGGAGGGGAGTTAATCAGACGGGCCCGCAGGTTAAGGGGTTGGTTTTATTACGAGGTTTTTAGCCCGGGAGGTCCCGGGAAATTTTAATAGGGGGGCCCCCCCTTTTTTCCCCCCCCCCCCCCCCCCCCACCCCCCCCCCAAAGGGGGAACCAACAGGCCAAATTTGTAATTTTAATTTTTTCAAAGGGGGGGGGGTGGGGGTTTGGTTCGGTTAAACCGATTTTCTCGGTTTTCCCCCTAGGCTTTTTGGGGGTGGAGAGGGCCCATTAATGATTGAATGGTGGGGTAATTGGGAGGGGGGAAAAGATTGTTTTTCCCTGTTAGTTTTTAAAGGAAAAACTTTCCCGAAACAACCAAAAGGGAAGGGGTTAAAAATTAAGTTGGTTTTCTATAAAAAGGGAGAGCAAAAAGTATTCCATGCCTGATCTGTACAGTATTAGTTTAGTCACATTTTCCCAAAAACATATCATGATTTTATAGAAACAACAGGGTCCTGCTGTCCATCTTTGTGTAGGGACAGGGGAAGCAGGCACACACGGGTTAATCCAGGCACGACCCAGAGCCCTCCTCCCCCCCCCTTCCACTCCAGAAGCATTTGTGCAGGGGGGGCTCTTCCCCCAAACCCTTTTTTCAAAGGTGAGTATTCAGACCGACAGCCTAAAAAAGGATCAACGGTCGGCTACTATAGAATTTGAGGGCTGATTTAGTAATACTAACAGGGGCACCCTCAAAATCAGTAGGACATTTGTAATGAACTAAAATTTGCAAGCTTGGTTTTTAAGATCTTTAAATTAAACACCAACCCATTGTGGAGAAAACCCATTAAGGATGGATTGGAGGGGAGCGAGGGTGCTAGCTGGTAGGTCACAGAGAAGAATGTTGCAATAGTCTAGTCAGGAGATGGCGAGGGCATGGACAAGCATTTTTGTGCTATCAAAGTTAAGGAATAAGTAGATTTGGGAGATATTTTTCAGGTGGAGGCGGCAGGCATAGGTGAGGGTTTGGATGTGCGGCTTGAAGGACAGATTGAAGTCAAAGGTTATGCCAACGTAGTGGACTTGTGGAGCCGGTGAGAGAGTGTAGCCATTAACTGTGATAGAGAGATCAGGTAGAGGGATAGATTGGGAGGGTGGGAAGATGATAAATTCAGTTTTCTCCATGTTTAGTTTTGGGAGATGGGGGGGAGAAGAAGGAGGATATGGTCAGAAGACAGTCTGGGATCCGGGAAAGCAGAGAGGTGACATCTGGGCCAGAGATGTAGAGTTGGGTATCATCAGTATACATATAGACATGTATACATATATACTGATATATAATACATGTATTGAAAGCCATGTGATGCTATGAGCTGACCCAGGCCAAGAGTATAGATAGAGAAGAGTAGAGGACCCAGAACTGACTCCTGGGGGACACCAAGGGAGAGCGGGCGGAATGAGAGATGCTGAATGTTCGATCAATGAGGTATGAGGAGATCCAGGAAAGGGCCAAGTCTGTGATGCTGAGGGAGGAGAGCATTTATTGCAGGAGTGAATGATCGACAGTATCAGAGGCAGAGGACAGGTCTAGGAGGAGAAGCACAGAGTAGTGGCGTGAGGCTTTAGCAATTACTAGGTCGTTGGTGACTTTGGTTAGGGTGGTTTCAGTAGAGGGGTGGGGTCGGAAACCAGATTGCATCAGGTGAAGGAGAGAGAGTTGGTGGAGAGATGAGGACAGTTGAAGATAGACATGCTGCTCGAGGAATTTAGAGGCAAATGAAATCAGTGAGATGGGGCGATAGTTGGACATAGAGGATAGGTGGGATGGTAGCGTGTTTAAAGGGGAACGAAAGGTGCCAGAAGTTAATGATAGGTTGAAGAGATGGGCGAGGGCTGGGATTATAGCAGCACTAAGGTCAGAGATGAGGTGGGATGGCAGTGGGTCAAGATTACAGGTAGTGAGTTTGGATTTGGACAGTAGAGAAGAAAGCTTGTCATGAGTGACAGGAGAGAAGCATGAGTAGTGATTTGCAGGTGTAGCGGTGGGGACTGTGCCGATATAGGGTTGGGATGTGGGGACACTGCAGGAATAGCGGTAGGCGGAGGGGACTGCAGGGTGAAGCTTTGTCTCATGAGATTGATCTTATTTAGAAAGTGAGTGGTGAAATCATCTGCTGATAGGAGAGATGCAGAGGGGGTGCTGTGGACGGAGTAGAGAGTTGAAGGTGTTAAAAAGTTGTCTGGGGTTGTAAGACAGCGAGGATATGACAGTGGTGACGCAATCCTGTTTGGCTGAGGTGAGGGCAGATCTAAATGTATGTAGTGATTGTTTGTATGAGGTGAAGTCAGCGGTGGAGCAGGTTTTCTTCCAGTGGCGTTCAGCAATTCTGGAAGCTCGCCTCAGCTGTCTGGTGGAGTCTGTGTGCCAGGGTTGTCTGTTGATTTTGCAGGTTCTGTTGTGTGTGAGAGGGGCGACCATGTCAAGAGTGGAAGCAATTGTGCTGTTGTAGAAGGTGGTTGCTGTGTCTGGATTAGCAAATGAGGATATGTTAGAGAGGGGGGCAAGACAGTCAGAGAGAGTGTGAGGATTGAGGTTTTGTAGGTTCCTGCGTGGGTGTACTAGATTTGAGGCAGAAGGGGCAGGTGGGGTGGAGATGGTGGAGAAGGTGAGCAGGTTGTGGTCAGAAATGGGGAAAAGAGAGTTTGAGGTTAGATAGGGGGCAGAAGCGGGTGAAGACGAGGTCCAGGGTGTGGCCATCTTTGTGAGTGCCTTTAGAGGTCCACTGGGAGAGGCCGAAGGAAGAGGAGAGTGACAAGAGTTTGTTAGTAATGGAGTGGGACGTATTGATGGGGATGTTGAAATCTCACATGATAATAGTGGGTATGTCAGTGGAAAGAAAGTGGAGGAGACAGGAAGCGAAGTGGCCAAGGAAGTCGGTGGTGGGACCTGGTGGCGGTAGACCATAGCCACTTGGAGGTTGGAGGGGGAGGAGTAGATATGGACAGAGTGCACCTCAAAGGAGGGGAGGGTGAGGGAAGGTAGAGGTGGAATGGGGACAAAGGAGCAGGTATCTGACAGAAGAAGACCAACACCTCCGCCATGATTGCTGACAGGGCAATAAACTGAGGCCCGTCAGAGAGTGCAACAGGGGAGATTGTATCCAAGGAAGAATCGGTTGCGTGAGATGAAAAGGTCGTGGATGGAGGGAAGTTTGTTGCACTCAGAACGTGCATTCCATAGGGCTCCAGACATGGGGATATGTATGGTGGGGGTGAGGGAAATGGGTTTGTGGTTTATGGGGTTAATGGAGTTTGTGCTGTTTGGTCTGTAAGAGACAGGCGAAACAGTGGGGACCCAGGATTGGGAGATATGCCTGCAGCAGCAAGGAGAAGCAGGGAGAGTGCGAAGTAGGTGTGCATGGGATAGAGCAAAAGGGGGTTGTGTGGGTTTTGTGAAAAAGGTCTTAAAGGGGTTTTGCCACGAAGTGAGTTCATTACCTCTTAATCTGATCAGGAGAGACTATAATCAAAGCACAGCAGCCTCACAGACAAGAGGGAGGGGGCCTGAGCAGCAACTCTGAGGAAGCAGGGATCATTGTGCATTGTGTACTCAAATAAAACTTAGAACCAGTGGATTCTCTATACCCAAAAAAACACAACATTTTCTCCACAGCCCCTGCTAGCTCCTGAGTTTGTAACGGGAAGCAGGGGTGTTCTGCAATGTGTACTAAAAAAAAAAATTAGAACGTGGATTCTCTATACAAAACACACTCTTTCTCCCCAGTCCTTGAAAGCTCGTTAGTTCCCGCCTCAGTAAAGTACAGACAATGCAGAGGACCAGATTAGCGCCTCGCTCCGTCATGGAGCTGGTCGGTCTAATGCAAACTTTTAAGTAATAGGGCTGAAAAGTGTAGCTCTCAGGCTTCACTTTTGTAATCACTATTTTAGAAAATGTTTAAACCATTTTGGAGGATCCCAATCCACTAATGGAAACTCTAAAAGTCTGACTAGAGGGAGTCTCCAAGCGCTCGGAAAGACAGAATAATTATCATAGTGGAGAGCATACTAGAAAGATATATAAATAAACTTTTATGTCTATGTAAAAAAAAAAATGTTTCTCCAGCGTAAAAATTTTTTTTAACCATCAAATGACCGCAAAACATTACACATAGGAAGGCTATCAAAGGATCAATTTTATAAACAATTCTGACCTAGTAGCCCAAGGTGTTCTATATACCCTAGCTATATAGGGTATAAACGTCCATAGACGGCCCCGGCTGGAACCCGCCCTATTATTTTCCTATTCCTCAAAAAACATTAACCAGGAAATTATAAAAAACAAACGCCTTACTTTCTTAATTGTCCCAACACTCGTTTCGGCGCCCGACCAGACTCATCAAGGACACTGATTACAGGTCCTAAATGCAGTAGCATATCAGATATAATAAACAATAAGCATGTGCTCCTCACTTCCTTCACAACGTGTGTAATGAAAACTTAAAACTTAAAAAGGTAGTAATATTGTCTTACCTTTAAGTAGATATGCAGTATCAGTTAAGCAACGAAGGAGCTTAAAGGCTCCAGACGTCCTGTCACAGCTATGATGTGCCCTGTTATTTAAATGGTGGTTAGTCCTTCTTATAAGTAGGCAGCGCGCCTATCACGTGTTAATCAATCACAATGACGCCATTATCTGACCAGTTAAAAAGCTGCTGTAGAAGAGGTCGACGTAAGGTCAGGTTCGGTTAAGACAAAAGGAGTATGAAACCATGAACATAATGAAAACGTAAGCTTTTACAATTCAGGGGGGAACGAACCTGCTATAAAAATTTTAAATTTGGAAAATAGTTTTAACTTATATCCAAATTTGGTTTGATTCAAAGCACCGTTTCAAAAACTGCAGTATCATCTTTCCAAAGAACATTATGTAATACCACCCATAGCGTGAAAAATATGGACTGCTAGTTCCTGAGGAAACATTGACTGAAGTTGTAGATTATTTAGGAACTTTTGTTTAGTAATAGTAACTATCCAACGTATCCACCAACTTTGGGGTGCAGGGGTTCTTTGCTGCTATGATTAAAAAGGTTGTTTTTATTTTTTACTTATATAATAGTTTTTCATTTGTTACTTATATAATAGCAAATCATATATAGCATCATACATTAAGGCATATATAAAAATGTTGCTCCTTCACCTTTTATACCTATGCAGAAGGTCTCTTTCTAGAAGAAACAAATGGCATAGCCCATATTCCTGTCCAAAGTAATGGCTCCAAAGGACTAAAAGTATGGACGAAACAAGGCGTTTGTCATGTGTCCTCCTGGCATTCGGTTAGTAACTGGGTTACATGGCATCTACAGGATAACGAACTAGGGATAATGGAAGAATAATAATTATTAATATGTTTATTCCAGCAAGTTCTTCTCTGTGTGTAGTTAATTGTATAACTGCTGTCTCTCCACATGAATTCATGTTGTTAATAAAGTTGAATGCTAACAAAAACAAAAAACACAGCACACAACTTTCTCTAGGTGACATTGTCATGTTATGACTAATAAAGTTAATTGTAAAAGTTAATAAAAAAATTTACCAATAAGAGTGAATTATTACTAACCCATTAAAGAGGACCTGTCACCTCCAGAGAAGTAACAGGAGACCTGAATACAAACACTTTCTCATTAGGAAAATCAAATAATTTCACCTGTAATTCAGTTTTTAAATAAAGCGCTGGCCCTTTAAGACAGCACTGAAATTGCGGCAGGTCGGCACTTGATAGCTTGATGGATCACTATGTTGACAACTTTGTCAAAGTAACTGCTTCTGAGGTGGAAGGGGGAGCCAGGAAGTCTACATCATGTGCACACTGATAAACTCTGGGCTGCTATTTCTGTGCTGGATATCACTAGCAGCAGTGTAATGTCGATGCCTGTAAACCCTGTCACACTCTGTCCTCAGTGTGCTGTGCCTGCTGCACTGTATGTAGTGAGAAACTCAGATTATTATACAAAGTGAAAGTAAAATCTGTCCCTGTGTAATACTGATGTGAGTCCTCTGATTTGCTAATGACATGTATTGGAAAAAAGTATTATAATTTCATCTGCTATTATATTTTGTGTATACTCTTTAACACCAAGGCCTATTTTTTTTTCCACGTTCGTTTTTCACTCCTCACCTTCCCAGAGCCATAAGGCCATGTCCCCACTGCACCGGTTTGCGGCCGTTTTTTCAGACAGTTTTCAGTTTTGCAAACCGTCTGAAAAACTGGCCGCAAACTAACATATGGGGCTCTGTGGAAAACCCGTGCAGTTTTTGCGCCCGCCGATTTTTCAAATTGCCGTCCGCCGTAAAAACATTGAACATGTTCATTCTTCCGTCCTACTGTAACTCCTTGCTTATCGCTCCCCCTCTCTGTAAACCCTCCCCTCTCCTCTGTCCTGCATGCAGCAGCCAGGCTCATATTTCTCTTCAGCCGCTATACTGATGCCTCTACCCTGTTTCAGTCACTGCACTGGTTGCCCATTCAGTACAGGATACAGTATAAACTCAGCATTCTCACTCATAAAGCTCTCCACAGCGCTGCACCCTCCTACATCTCCTCCCTCGTCTCTGTCTACCACCCGACCCGCTCTCTCCGCTCTGCTGCTGATATCAGGTTACACTCATCAATCATCCGAAACTCCCATGCCCGTCTCCAAGATTTCACACGTGCGGCACCAATTCTCTGGAATATGCTACCGCGGGCGATCAGGCACATTCACAACCTCACAGTTTTAAGAGGGCCCTGAAAATACATTCGTCTCGGTCTGGCCTACCAAGATCCCTAACTGCTATCACAACATCTGTCACTCCCTGCACTGGGCACTCACAGGCACTTATCTGTATATAGATGTACTGTCAGGGTGGCAGATTCATCCATTTTTCATATAAACCCACCCCCTATTTATGAAACAAGGCCGGACCATTGTAAACTTGGCACTTCTTACCGTATGTTTCACCCATACACCCTAATAGATTGTAAGCTCTCACGAGCAGGGCCCTCACACCTTGTGTCTCATTTGTAAGTACTTTTAATGTGTAATGTCTGTACGTTTACCCTTGAATTTGTAATGTGCTGCGGAATATGTTGGCGCTATATAAATAAAGATTATTATTGTTATTATTATTCCGTCCGGTTTTCGGACGGAATATGAACAAGTCAGTGTGAAGGGGGAGGGGGAAAAGCCGTCCTCCCGCGGCCGTGTGCACGGCACAAAAAACGGAAAATACCGGTCGGATAAACCGACCGGTATTTGTCCGGTGCCGTGTAACCGGGCCCTAACTTTTTTTTAGTTTTTCATCTACATAGACATATGAGGGCTTTTATTTTGTGGGACAAGATGTGCTGTCTAATGGTGTCATTCATCGTACCATAGAATATATTGGGAAACTGCAAGTGGGGAAAAATGTGAAAAAACATAATTGCGCCATGTTTGTGGGAGTTTTGCTTTTTACTTTGTTCAATCTTTGGTATAAAATGATGGGTTATCTGTATTCTACAGGTAGATACACATCCGCCAATACCAAAAGTGTATGGTTTTATGTTATGTTTTGGTACCGTAAAAAAATTCCAAACATTTTCTATTTTTGAAATTTGTGTGGCTGCGCCATTTTCTGCAACAAATAACTTTTTTGTACTAACACCTACGGACTTGAGGGAGCATTTTTTGCGAGCTGAAGTGTACTTTTTATTTATACCAGCTTGGAATACATGTGACTTTTTTTTATTAAATTTATTTCAATTTTTAGTGGACGTGAAATAACCAAAAAAAGGCAATTTTGATATTTGGAATTTTTTTCTTTTACAGTGTTCAGCACATGGAATAAATGATGTTACATTTTAATAGATCGGACTTTTTCAGATGCGGCGTTACCAAATACAGTATATGTAACTTTTTTATTATTTTATTCTTTTAATTGTAAAATGGCAAAAGGGGTATGATTTGAACTTTTAATTTTTTTCATTTTTTTTTACATTTTAAAACATTATTTATTTTTTTAATTTAAACTTTGACTCCCCTAGGGTGCTTGTTTATACAGCCTAATGCATTTTAGTACAAAACAATGCATTAGGGTGTACAAAGATGGTGGTTTTACTAGTTCTTGCCTGGGGCAGGAAGTAGAAAAACAGAAAACATGGCAGCAATGGAAGCCTTCACATTCAAGCATGTTAACCAATAGGGAGCCCGAAATTTCACCGCAGGCACTCCTATTGAAGTGAGGAATGGTGCTTGGCACTGTTTCTCATTGATTTAGACGCTGCGGCCATCTTTGCCACGACGTCTAAGGGGTTAAATAGTGCATAATGGCGCCGGCACAATTCCACGTTGTAGCCACAGAGTGTTAGCTGCAGTTAGCAGCGAACACCTGGCAGCTGTGTAGTGGTATCAAAGCACAATTCCGCTACAAAACTCATACATCCAATGTCGGTAAGTGGTTAAAAACGTAAAATAATAAAAAATATCCACATATTTGGTATTTCCACATCTATAACAACCTGTACTATTACACAAAAACATTTTTTTGACCTGCGTGATAAATGCAATTAATTAAACAATACCAAACTTGCTATTTCTGTTCATTGTTCTTCACAAAAACAGTATATAAAGTGATCAAAGTCATACCCCAAAATGGTAAGGCAAAAAAATTGCAATTCGCCCCATAAAAACAAGTCCACACACTGCTCAATTTAAAGAAAAATAAAAAGATATGGCTCTCAAAATACGGCAACAGGAAAAAAATTATTGTGTAAAAATAGTAAAACAGAAAAAAGCTATATAATTAGAAAATTGGCCCCCACCCCAAATTGTCGCCCTCGCCAAAATACTAACTTAGGCTATGTGATAACACAACCTCTGTTTACTGTTGAATTTTTAATAGGATTCATTATTTAGAATCTGCAAAAATCTGACTGTAAATCATCCCCATAGACTTCAATAGAAAATCCAAGCTGTATTCTACACAGCTCAGATGTTCTAAGGTCGGATTTCAAATCCTAAATTTGATTAAAAAACTTAGAACATGTTCTATAATCCCCTGGAAAACATCGGATCCTATAGTATGTACATTGTGATGTGGCCAAAAAACACAATCCCGCAAAGAACGCCGGTTTAAAAGAAACTAATGCCGTTTTGTAAAATTAATCTGGTCGGATTCATTACGGATCTCGACGGTATTTACTTTTGCTGTGCTAGACGAAGCCCTTTAGCCATATCAAATTATATCACTTCACTCTTGAATGCTGCCAAAAATAACAATTTGAATTAAAAATAAGTTCACAATGTTGCTTTTTTGTCATCTTGTCCACTAAACTAAAGATTTAAAATGTTGACTCATACAAAAACTTTTATGGGCTCTATAATATGGTACCCATCAAAAATGCCCTCACAAAACAAAAAGTTATGGCTCACAGAATATGGCAATATAATAACACACATATATTTAAGTATTTTTAAACAAATGAGTAATTGTGCCATAAAGTATAATAGATAAAACCTCAATCATTGTTTTTTTCATCACTGTAATTGCATTGACCCACACAAGATATCAAGTCAATTATGCTACATGGTAAATGCCATAAAAAGAACAATTCTAGGACTGATGTTTTTTTGTCTGTTCTTCCCACATGAAAATGAAATAAAAAGATAATTAAAGAACTACAGTTGTGAAAATAAGTATTAAATACGTTGGCGATTTTACAAGTTTTCCCATCTACAAAGAATGAAGAGGTCTGTAATTTTTATCGTAGGTAAAGACAGAATGAAATAAAAAACAACACGATAAATCACATTACCGTTAGATTTTTTGAACTTATAAAGGTGCACATTAAAACCTAAGATTTTATCAGAAATCGAAAGATGTGCGCCTTATTAGTCGGTGCACATTATATATGAATCAATTCTCTCCACTTTCATTTTTCAGTCCTTTGTTCACGAACGTATTTAAGGCCGTGTTTTCACACGGCTTATTCCCGACGGATTTGTGGCGTATTGAGCGCACCATATCTGCGTAATAAGGGGCGGGGGAGGCAGGGAGGCGGCCTGGAGGCATGGGGGGCGCCGCTCCAGTGCACCCCCAAGACAATGGACATGTTCTACGGAGCGTCCGCGCACGTAAATAAAGTGTTGATTGTCTCTTTCTCTCCCGGGCAGGGATTCCGCCCGCAGCGGGGGAGTGAGCCGACGGACTTCAACTGATTCTCTATGAGAGCAGTGGATATTACCGTATTTACCCGGACCGTTTGGCGACGTACCTGAAGCGAAATCCGGCGCCGCCATAAGTTACGCGCTCATTCCGTCGGCAATAAGCCGTCCTGCTTGTGAACGAGGCCTTACAGCTAATTAGTCGACATGATTTTGTAACCTGAATTTGCAACTAGATTTGCAATGATTAAACAATAGTAAATACGTTCCGAAAATCAGTTACAAATCAGTTGCCAAATCAAGTTGCTAAAATTTTATTGTGCAACCTGGCGCGTATTTGCCGCCGGGATTTACAAACCCATTTTTACCAGCGGGTGATTCCGTCGCGAAAATAAGGCAAATAAGTGGCTGCAGGACCATTGTCAAATGGCCGTATTGCGGCTCGCAATCCGCTGGCTGGCTCCCACACAATACGGCATGAAAAAATGATGAATGGCCATATACGGCTACCATAGTCTAGAAGCGTCCACTACGTGCGGCTGTACGTTACAGCTTGTGTGCAGAATATTGTGTTTCAAATTGTCTCGTGCAATGCCAACTACCGTACTGTTAATTTTTTATACCCACACTATCCCGGAAGAAAATGCATCCTGTTAAGAGACATGCTTTGATAGCTAATTTTTAGCTTAAGCTAATAAAGTCATGCAGTTAGAGACATGGAAATAGAGCAAAATGCCAGAGAATTCAACATTAATGAATCAAATGGTGCGTAAGTGGGGAGGAAACAAGAAGATGCCTGCGCCAGGTAAAGAAGACCAAAATTCTGAGTTATCTGAGGAAACAAAGCTCAAGATGGCCACATCTTGGAGGACAAACTTAGAACAGTGGTTAATTGAACAGAGGAAGCGCAGTTCAAGAAGACGTCTCACACTGTCTCCTTTAGGCTATGTTCACACGGCTTAAATTGGGGACGTAACTTTACTGCCACCGCAAAATACGCCCGTGTGGAACGGGGGCCGGGGGGAGGAGCGGGGGGATGTGAGCGGAGGGGCGGCACTTCGACTGGCCCATTGACTTGATTTGCCCAGGCGGGCGTTATACGCCTGCTGAGTATTCACATGTCAATTATCTCCCGCGTTGACAGGCGGATTCGTCCGGGCCGGGGAGGGGAGAGGGAGACGTATATCAATAGTCTCTATGATGATGATGTGAATTACAGTATATGAAATGCGCCGTTTTTCCGGCCGTAATTGGCGGGCTTCGGCGCGTACAACTACGGACCGAATACGCGACATTTTAAGCCGTCGTGAATCATGGCCTTGGACTCATAAGCCACAGCATTATGCACGCGACTCTGGAGGATCAAAGGGACTTTCAAGGTTGGTACTTCTTGGTGCTTTCGTTTCATGGAAAAGGGCGTCAACTCTCTCCCATCCGCACCCAGAAATACTGTCTGCCAAGCAAATTTGCCAAAGGACTTTATGAAGAGTAAGGCTGGCCATGTTTCCGACAACCTCACTGCAGAGCCAAGCATAGTGAAAAGAACTCCCAGCTAGACACACATCACTAACATGGGAATGAGGTTCCCCCTCATTTTGATATTCCTTGTACAACGTTACTGTGAGGCAAAACAGGGACCAGTTACGGTCTCTATAGTACCACAGGACATTGAGAAAGTCCTCTTTCCACTGTGGTTCATGCCCTCCCTGTCAAGGCTTATATGGCCAGGAAACTTAACACCATGATCATTTTTAAGAGGAAGACTTTGCCCAAAAGAGCAGGCTTTCCAGCTGGTGGTCATCATCAACGGTTAACCCAAAGGGCTCGGATGGACGAGGAGAAGATGACGCCAGTACGTGGCATGAGGGTGAGGTCTTTGTAAAGTGGACCGGATGGATTTTCTCAACCTAATCACCATCCCTTATTGGTCTGCTGTAACTCCATGCTCGCCACATATGGACCGACTACTATCCAAAAGCCCAAGTGAAGAAAACCTCAATTCAGCCTGCTTGCTGTCATTTCGGGTGGATTAACCCAAGGTGCTCCAGCCGCTTAGATATGGTGATCAACAGGAATTTATAGGTTAAATTGCGAGCTGCATGGGAGGAATTGGCATGACAGAAGGTGACCACCACATTCACCAAAACAGGGAGGCAACGCACGTTGCAGTTATGCCACTATGTGAAGTGGATCTGGATGCCTTGGGAGAAGGTATCAGCCTCAGATATCAATCCGAGCTTCAAAGAGAGCTGGACTCATCATCTGAGAGAGCTAAGCTTAGCAGCCACGAGGACTGACTCAGATAATGATGAGGGGGGACCCGACCGGAATGCTTGATTGCAGAGAAATTCGATGCAACTGTTTAACTCTGCAACAAAGGGGCAATACACTAGTCGAAATCCCTAAAGAAGCACTTTTGCTAATCTATACCTTTCATGAAAAATCTTTGATGCTCTCGGTTCACTTATCATGTTAGAACATGGTTTAAGCTGCCCACGACTTTCAACGTGGTCTCAAAATCAGGGGTCAGTCCTTATCTATCTTTACTCTCAATCGAGCCACATCAGGCCTCTCACTGGGTCCACCGACCTCCATTATTCAGAGAGAATAAAATAAAAAAAAACAACCCAACCTGCCAAAGCTGCCCTTCTTATGACAGCCTCGTGTATTGAGTGGGGCGGGGACATTGTTCTGATCATGTATGTGAACCGAGAGTCTCAAAGTTTTTTTACTGTTTAACATCTGAACTGGAAGTTGAACGAATTTGTTGGAATTTGTGGGGGATGAAATGAACTGAAAAAAAGTACTGCAAAGTGTATTGATTTTTGTTACAACTTTAAAGTTGAGGAAGTTTTGTGAAAGTGTTGATAAAGTTGGCTTTCGCTTTGAACTTTGTTTCATTTAATGCGCCGCGCCTCGTATAGTCCTTTGCGCACATTATAGTCCGAGTGCGCCCTTAATATCAATGAACGTGCGTCCTCAATGTCTAATGTCGCTCCAATGTTTAATGACGCCCTTATAGTCCAGTTGCTCCTTATTAGTCGAAAAATACGGTTATTGAGTTTTACCTCAAACAAAATCAAAAACAATTCAATCAAACATACAAATTACACCACCAACAATCATCAAAACATAACAAATCATAATAAAAAAACAAAAACACTTACCACACACATCACAACAAACCCATACAAACAATCCCCATAAACACTTCAAAACCATAAACCACTCCACCATACCCCCACATCACCCACCACCCCCACACCCCAATTCCCCTTCCAACTCTCACACAACTTACTCCCATATACCCCCACCAAACTTTCATCAACATCTTTTCCCTTACCTTCCACCTCCCCTACCTACCATTTATTCTCATTACCCATCCCCTCAACTCCCCATTTCACACACCATAAACCCCAACTACCCCCCAACCTTCTACCATTCAACCCACCATCCTTTCCCTACCCATACAACCATCACCCTCCTCCCCATACCCTTACCTAAATAATAACTCCATATCCCAACAATCATCACCCTCTTCTTCCTTCTTCATTACCATATTACCTCATCTCCCCCCCACCCCCAAAAATCTAAAACACTAGTGTACATCTACTCATTCACATATGTCCTATATACATCTCGTCTATCCATAGTGTGTTTGCTGTTATTGTCAACCGTCCCCTGTTATAGACTGTCTGCCACGTCACTTGCCCTCCTCCCCGCTGAGTATGTCCTCTTGTAATACACACCCCACACCACCAACATGCGCAATGCATCCTAGTCGTTCCTTCCACTGGCTGTTGTCTCTGAGTCAACACCACCACTCACACACCACCCTATATCTGTAACTGTGTGCAGTGTGTGATCTCGACTACACCCATTACACACAACAAAAAATTATACTCTCTGTTAGTGTTACTGTCACCTATCCTACGCACTACTACACAGTGTCAACATTGCACTCCATCATGTACGCGCTGCACTACGCCTCTCGTAGTGCACCCCCATTTCCCTCCCCACCATTCCCCACCTCCTATAATCAAACTTCCCCTCTCACATTTTCCTCTGTCATCTCTCCAGTTTATCTCCATTTGCGTCTTGTTTGTGCTAAGTCCTGTGACATGTGTTGCCTCACTAGTCTCAGACCCAAGAGTCTCTTAACTCGCCTTACGCACAGTGCTCGTGTTATACCTGTGATGTCCTTCTGTCCATTCTCGCGATCATCTCCTCAGTCTCCCGCCAACCATCCACCTTCAGACCTCTCACATACGTGTTGTCTCAGACTAGTTACCATTGACTCTGTAAGTGCCATCATGTATGCGCTTATTGAACAGACTGTCGTACCTCCTTAAAATGCTCACTCACTCAGATCCCTTCTTAGAGTGAGCCTACGAACACCTTCACCACTCACTCACACTCATCTGTTCCACCTCCACCCCCCCCTCTCAATCATTCTTTCTCTGTATCCATCCTTCCAACCCTCATCATAGATAATGTATGACACGCCATCTTGTTAGTCTACACTGTTCACACCCCTCTTGTCTGTCTGAACGCTTACTCCCCCCCCCTGATCACTAGATAGACACAAGATCACTACTAGTGCTCACCTCCGTCCCCATATAACAACTCCTCTCACCGTAATCATGTGTCAGACACCACTCATACACACAAAACCTTGTTCTCACAGTTGTTGTTATATGCTCTCCCCACACCCCCCTCGTCCACATTGTCTTTCTTCACACGCACCCATAGTCTTGAACAGTGCACTCCTCTTACCTTCTCACTCCACTCTTCTGCACGAGTCACAAGAATCTATTATTCGATACATATCTCTTGTCGTGTATGTCCCTTATCCAGTCTGTCTACACGTGTGCGTTGTGTGTCCTGTACCTCCTATCAATTTGTGTCTCCCACGACCATCGTCCTCTCTATCAACCGTCCTCGTCAGTGTATAATTACATGCACCCTTCAGAGTGTCTAGTATCCACCTCTATTAACCAACTGTCACCACATGTCCACCTACTCTGACACTATATAAACATAGCATTCCTAATTCTCCTCACACAAACAGTAAAGCCACACACTCTCGCTCTTGTATACATACACCTACTCATAGAGTAGACACTGTACAAACCATACTGTCGCTGCTCTAATCCCAAGTCATTGATCAAACTACTACCTCTTACACCTGTGTCGTCTATCGTCCTGCCATTCGTGTGTCCACATAATGGTCCAACTCCCTGTCCCTCCAACTCGCTTATTCTGACCAATATTTCAACCTTTGTGTCGCACCTGTCCACGCCCATCTTCCAAACACCCCTGTAGCATCCCTATAGTCGCCATTTACCCTCCCTCACCTCTACCTCATGAGATCCCTCCGCAACTAGTCTAATAGTGTCCTAAACACCAAAATAAATGTGTGTGTCTTTAGATCCCCCCTCCGTACTACGTGACCTAGTACCTATAAATCCAACTACACCTCACAGGACATGCTCCTGACTCCTCTCACTACTCATAATGATCCACACTCACTGTCCTCCGTCCTGTACATCGCACCATATATACAATCACCATCACGATAATGAGAACCTACACAATCCACACACCAGACCGCATCCTATATCTGTGACATGATACCCGATCCCCCCCCCCCACCCTTCACATACTGTGTGTGTATCTAGACCATGTACCTATCGTCTTGTGCCGAGTTACACCCCATACTCTCACCCTGTCACTACTACATTATGTGTCCTCATGTGCCTGTCCTACCATAGATATCAAGTGGCTTACTATCTCTTGTCTTTCTGTCATCACTCTCTCACACACCCCTGAAACTTCCTGTGTCTAGCATCACGCTACAGACTCCCCCCATCTGTTCATCCTCTACCCACACCCGTCTGTGTCACATCTGTGTCCTGTATCATTTATTCACAATGTGTACATATATTCCACTAACTGGTGCATATCCATGTTATCTAATGTCTCTGTATCACACCACGTACTGTTTCAGACTACTCTTAGGTTCTCACACAGACGTTCTTGTGTGTCTATGAACTCTCTGCTCTCTCTCATATATTCACACGTCTAATCAGTGATACCATCATATATGATGTCATGTATTAACCCTCCTTATTCAACTCTCCCCTCTTGTAATTTTTTGTCCACCACTAACAAGACATACTACAATAGCTGTGACACCGTTCCAAAACATGATATATCTATGCTCCACTTCCCATCCAACTTCATACAACCCACGACCACCCTACCGTTCTCTCACCACTAATAACATCCCCCTAGACACCTACAGTCTCGTGTCCTATCCTCCCCCTCGATTATCCTCTAAGATCACTCATACATATACGTGTCACACTAGATACGGGTGGTGCTCATGTGAGTGTATCTCCTCAACACGTGATGTCACACTCACACTACCTCCCACATGACTGCGTATAGAAGACTCCTCATGAAGACATTCACAACTCATACCCACTACCTCACTGACCCCAGACTGTCTCCACATGACTGTTCGTCCGCACCTAACTCTCTCTTTGTGAAACTCTTCTGTTTTCTCGCCACACTCTTACATCTCTGTGATCACCCATAACCTGTTCTAACTATCACGCTCTTCCACACTCCTCTACTCTCCAGATCCGACATCCGTTCATGATCTGTCATACAGCTGTCCACCACAACTCGTGCGTGTGTCTGTGTACAATATCACTATAAAGAGATGAATCTGTACAATAGTTGTCATTCGATCTACTAACCCTACTGATCTACCACCGACCGCTCAGTGTTGACGATCACCACCTGACTCTTCAGTCACCTCACCTCTCTCACCGATACTTGTGTGCATTTCTGTTAAAATACTCACCATCCACTAATTTCATACCTCTCAAGATGTCCTGTGCATTAGTGATACCCTCGTCCTTCCCCCCTCTCATATCCCCACATCATCACACTCAACCCCTACCACATCTGAAGGACCTCTGTCTTTTACCAGAGTACACCAGTATCCCCACAGCTCAACACATGTGTTGTCGTCACACCAATGTCGACCGTCACTGTCTGTGTATGTCACTATCCTCAATACTATGTCGTCCTCACAATGATACCTCTCCATCTGTGTAGTGTCCACTCCAGATCACCAAGACAGAATATTCCACTCCCCCCCACCCACCACATCCACCCCACTCCCTCCAATATTTCTCTTAACCTCACTGTGTGTGCCTCACATACGCCATATTTGTATGTGTCGCTCGTGCTCTAGTAGTGTAGAGTCCCTATTTCACGTACTGTCTCCTAGAGTCAACTGCCTCCGACATCTGTATGTATCGTCCTGCTTCACCACCAAAGATAAAGAACTTCCGTTGCACCTCTCTCACAGCCGTCTCTCACCCTGACACGTCTGCAACACTCTGTGTCTCTACTATGTGATCTATAGGTCTCCCCCACATGCTCCTCACACTGAGTGTTGCATCTGAAGTAGTGTGAATCTGATAATCTCTCAAAAAGTATGTCCCCCCCACACCACTTACGCAGTCGACCACTTGAGAGTTTCTGCCCGTCAGTCATCGTCTGTCCCTCACCTAAGAAGTACTTTCCATCAAGTAACACTTCCATTATCACCCATGTGATGTGTCCGTTTCTACGCGCGCTCATCACAGTCATATCTGCAGCACCCTCCTCTCTCTCCCCAGTCTCAATAGGATACTCTACGCTATCCTCATCGTGTGGTCTGTGTCTCCATCTCCGAAAGCCTCCCATGATAGAGCATTCCTAGAAATAGTTTGTTCTATCCATGTATGGTTCATCCTCTAACTATCCTATCCTTCTCAGTGTTTCACCCAAAATCAACGTGAAAACTCTTGTAGTGTATTGATTTAGTGTGTGTATATATAAATCATATTTAGTTGACCCCCTCCTCTTATTGTTCCGTCTCACACTCAGTGTTCACCCTACATCCTCTGATATCACGAACATAGTGTGACCCCAGTGTCCACCACCATCTACAGATCATGTCTTACACTCTATTGTTCTACATCACACTCGCCACAGAGTGTACACGACATGCCCCCCCATAGTTGGCTCCCCTGGTAATCGTTATTTGTCGTTAATCCCTCGCCAAATAACTGTGCCTCCTGACACTCCACCATCTCGACCCATAACATACCTACACTAGCTAATATGTTCTTGTTTGTCCGCCTTATCCCACCTAATCCCCCACTCCCCCCATGTTATCATGTCGTCCTAGAATGTGTCCCTATCAATCTAGAGTACATGACTCTACACCATCATCAATTTACCCGTATTAAGTGTATACCCTGACTAGTGTGTCCTCTCCCCCATCTTGAGAGATATCGCAACCCCAAAGCACTGTGATTGAATAACGATCTCCATTATCTAGAGACTGTGTGTCCTCTGAAATCCTAAATAAGTCGCGAAAATTCCACCCATCAAGAGAGCATAGTGAAGAGAAGTGAAAGAATCAGTATAGTAGGACTCACAGGTTGTGTGTTCTCGTAGTGAGAAAGGTGCAGTTATCTCTATAAAATTCTACATCGTATATAAATAAGAAGAAGACTAACACAGAAGAGGACCAGTGTCCAATTAGGAGTCAGTAGAAAAGAAGTAAAAAAAACCATAAGTGTTGTTGGTCTCCGCACCACGTTGTCTTGTGTGTGTCAGTGATTTAATTCATGGGGCAGTAAAGAATGATAATCTCACAAAAAAGACTTGATAATCAAGGAAATCACACTCTAGCTCTGCATGAGTCTCTGCCAGTGGTCGGCGCAAATCACGGCCTACAGTGGTGTGTCTAGTGGATATCACGCAGCGCAGTCGAGTCCGAGGTGGCAGACCTCTATCGTCCGCTGAATTAGCTCAGGTATGACATAGAGATACATAAACGGTATCTAAAATAGCGTGAGTCAATGAATGGAGAGTAGTTCGCTGCTCATAACACAGAATGCTACTCACCTCTGCCGCTACTGATAACCGAACCTGATTGACGAAGGAGATCCGCTCTATGTGACACAGGTAAGCGTGCTGTTCTCGATAAAGGGTGGCGAGTACCACCGATAACGTGGCCTATATAAGTGGCTCGCGGGGGGCTCAGTTCGTGAGATAAGGCTCTTCACCTCGCTCTCACGCATAAGTGCCTTGTAGACTACCCGCTTTGCCCCAATATCTCGGCGCAGTACAGGACAAGAGGATGGGCGGTAGTGCTCTCGGCTCTACCGTCAGATTGTACGAGTGACCTATGATGACTATGTGCACCATATAGGCCATGACAATGTGTAGGCAAAGTGTTATGATGCTGAAAACGCTCGATCCGTCTGACGCTCTCAGTGGGTACGCGCGCAAAGCACCATGAGGAGGGACTAAATGTTGAAGTAGTGAGAGACTCTAAAAGGAGAATAAGAAAGATTGATTTTAAGTTCTCCTGAAGAAAAAAATAAAAAAGAAGCTTCTTATGATACACGTGTTCTAATCAGGCCTTCACCTACTTTCTCACCAAGTAACGAACTAATACTATATTACTCGTGATAATAAAAATCTCTCTATTTGTAGAGATACATAAATATGTTAGTGAAACAGTATATTTGTGATTGGCACGACAGATGTGCAGCGAATCTAAAGTCCACGATGTCGCGTATTTGTAGCGCAGTATAGTATAAGATGCTCTTCCTGTACTGTCAGAACAAACGTGATAGAAGAAAGATATAGTGATATAGTGCACAGATACGCCGCGCAGATTTTGTTGTGCTCGGTGTAGTTTGTGTGCGTCCATGAGTTCACTCACGTCGACCTCTAGTAAGTATAGATTGGGGCATGTTAAGAAGACAGTGCGATGTCCTCCTCACAAAAAGTCGCATCCATTCAAAGGCTAGCATTAACTATCAGTTGACTCACCGTTCTGGCAGGATCGAATAATAAATGATTAGCGCATCTCACTCCTTGCGTGGAGAGTGTTATGTGTATGTAGCGCGCAAAAAGTGATAGTAGCATAGTGCACACATGATAAAGGCGCCGCAGGCGCAAATTTCAAAAAAATAGTAAATGTTTGGATTTTTTTTCCGGTACCAAAAATCTATTTGACGCGCGACAACTGTGTCAGTTGTGTTTGGTGAGTCAACATCTCGCGATGCGTATCAACATGTCGAATTACCAGAGGAACACATCATTTTTACCAAAGAATAAACTCCGTAAAACAAACCTCCCGCAAACATGGCGCAAGTACCTTTTTTTTTCACATTTTTGCCCCATTACAATTGTTTTTTGCCGTTCCAGATAATAGAGAATAGATGATTAGTAAGTATAATAGAAGAAAGACTCTAACAGTCACGCAGGAAGAGATGTCTAGATCGCTCAGACTATTGGTCCCGTCACTCTCTCGCTAAATATAGAAGCCACTGTCGCGAGAGACAGCGCCTGTGTTTGTGTCTAGTGGGAGAAAAGTATGTAGTAACTATAAAGTTCTAGTGGCTGGCTGTGAAGGCACTCGCAAATGTAGGGAAGAATGCAAGTGGTAGAGCTACGATGCAAAGTGGATGAATAGTCGCGAGGTATAGGGTGCTTAAGAAACAGAGACTCCACTCCGCAACTTAGTAGTCAGGTGTGTAGATCTATCTCAAAGTGTCTCGTGTGACGCTGCACAGAGACGACATCGCTGGAATTTGCTCGTTAGAGTTCGGAGACTTGGCGATCTACAATGTAGCGTGCGCGCGCGTGTGTGTCCTCGCTGTGATTTTGATCCGCGCGTTGTGTACGGTCTATTAGAGATGTAGAGAGAACGTGTCGCGTAAGATAGTGTGACGTTTGTATGCCCTCGTATAGAACTCGGAGAGCTGTCGAGCCGTGGAGACTAGAGCGCACTCACAGTATCTCGGCACACTCAGCTGTGCTATTCCCTGGCACCACCTTACCTTTATATTTGGACAGATGGAAGAAGAAACGTTTGGTGTGCAATGTTTTTGTTGCGATGTCGTGACACTCGAAGATCATGTATCGTTGTGTTTCCGCACCACGCTCTCCAGTACAGGGTCCTCGATTTACGATGTTCCAAAACGTGGCTCCCTTGACACGTACTATTTCTCCTTACAAGTTGGCCATAAAGCTATCACAGTACGGTGTTCCAAAATTTTGAAAAGGTTGTAAAGAAGGCGACCCACGTTAGGGCGAGGTAATCACATCCGCTTCTGCTTAAACAAAGACGAGTCTGTTTCGGGACTTCTAGGTTCTCATTGCAACAGACTGGACTTGGGAATGTTGACTTTACATTCATTTATATAGATTAGGAGTCTTCGGTACCTTGTTATAACCTATCTTTTTCTTTTTTATTTGCTGCTAACGTAGAACAGCTATACACGATCAGGGTGAGACGGTTTGGACCTCTTTTTGTCCTTATACTCCCTCTCATCTCCGCCTTCATTTTTCTTCTTCTTTCCCCTCTTGTCTTCCCTGTTTTGTTCTCTTCTTTACTTCATTCTTGTTCTCCCTAGACTATCGCACAAGTTCCAGATTCTCTTTCCTCATGTTTACATCCGTTGCTTTTGTTTCTCCTCGCAATCCCTATATCACACTATATTATTTCCACTTTGTACTCGTCGAACTGTCCTACTCGCCTTCCTCTTTTTCTATTTATTCCTCCACCACAATCCACTATCGTGCTGTGACTCTTGTCTTTATCTATTTTTAGTTGTCCCTTATTTCCTTATTACTTCCTCTTGATTGTTGCCAGATCTTTCAATTTAGATCCTAATGATTTAATTGGATGGCTACGACGGCGGGACCGCGCAGGCGCGGTTCCCTAGTCTTACCCAGTATGTCTATCTCTGCACTAGCTTGGACTCGTCGCGGCGAATTCTTTGTTTGCGCATGACTGCGATCCAGACTTAAAACTACATTTTCCCTGAATACTATCGACTCTGGACAGGGACGTTTGTCGATTCGACCGAACCCTTCGGTCTTTTTTACGCTTGTATTGTGCGACTTGGCTACTTTTCCTGTCGCCTCCCTTTAGTTCTATATTAGCATGTACTTGGCTCCCGCTACTCCTATGGGCTAAGCTCCTGTGCTACCACTATTTTCTATGCGGGGGCGATACAATTCGGTAAGAATATGCAACTTAGGGCTTTTAGCGTGACGTTTACTTTTACGTAAGTCCTATCCTCTACTACTTAACGTAATGATTTGGGGTGTGGCATGTATATATCTCC
>JAODAL010046321.1:0-31051 GCA_025379985.1 Phyllomedusa bahiana | reverse complement strand
GACCGAGCACAGATAATCTTTCTCACCCTCCTCAGTAGTCTTCCTCCATACTATGACCAACTGTTCTCTCTCCTGCCTCCAACTGCCACACCTTGGCCCCAATTGTAACACCTTTCCCCAACTGTCCCTTCCCTCTTCTCCTTGCTACCCCCTTGGCCAATCATTAGCTAGGTGTTGGAACATGTGATCTGTGGTGCATTGTGCTGGCACAGTGGCTGATACTTGTTAAGTCTTTGGACCTCTAATAATCATAAATTTATTCCACGTATTCAGGAATGGACTGACAGAGAGGCTTTTCTCCTATGCCCCAAATAGACAACTTCAATGAAAGATTAGCAGTCCAAAATTATCCAAACTTTCTCTTTATATAAATTCTCTAAAACATTACATACAACCAATATCTTTCCAGGGTGTCAATATGCAGTATAGTAATATATAACGATTGAAACCTGTGATACGTTCAACGATTGCTTACGTCCTTTTCACATGAAGTTCCAGCAACAGTTCTTTGTAACATAGCAAACTAGAAACATCGCGGAGGAGATTGTTACTATCCACGCTGAGGACAGCCAGACGCCATAGGTGGTGACGTTTCGGTGGCTGATACAACACTCTCTTATAGATGCATAACATTATATACATTACACATAAAGGACACATAATACACTGTAGCAAGAACGTATCATTGACTCAACCTTACAACATGCAATACCCAGTACTGGGGTATTACACTTGTAACAGCATGACTGGTTGGTGGAGGAGCTGTCAGGCTGGTGGGCCCCATCCAAAAGTTTGCTATGGGGCCCAGCCTTCTCTGATTACTGATATTCTATTTGTGTGGTGTCGATGGTTAGACAGAAGGAGCCTCCACCCTCTGTTAATCACCTAGGTGCAGCAGCTCCTACTAACCAGGACATCTAGATGGTTAAACAGCTCTGATCTCAGCTGTACATTACAGCTTCTGAACCCACACCATCTGAGCACTACCCAGGAGAATCTCCTAAATTATCTGGGAGAGTTGGCAAGTAGAACTAAGCTTCCATGCCCCCCAAACTGGTGGCTGCAGGCTACCAGAATGTTATGTTGTAATACTTTATAGGTGGGTCCACACAGCACTTTTAACCAATACCTCATATTTGATATTTTTCCAGTATGTGAAAATAGTTTTTTTGCCCAACAGTACTGGAGATTGGATGCAAGTAGAATACCAGCAGCCGCCCCCCTCATGCATGGAAGGTGTGCAATCGTCTGTCTTACGGGTATTTGTGCATCTGTTTAGTCTCCCAACGTATGGTACTGTGGCTTTTTGGCTTTTTTGCATGCTATGGTAACTAGATGTCAATTTAGTGCAGCTTTCTGTCCACCTAGTGGAGAGATATATGGATTACCACCAATCAGCTGCACCGGGGTATTTTTCTTTAATAGCAGGGGGGCCTATGTTGCCTCTATGCTTTGTCTAGTCTCACTTCAGCTTTACTAGCAGTGAGTATGGCCATGTTTCTGTTTTTCTTCTGAGTTCAAAATTTTTTTTTTTTCCCCTTTTTCTGTATATTCCACACAGCAGTAGGCAAATAGCGGCCAGATTCTGATGAAAGAATCCGGACAGTATTTTGACATCTTTTCCGTGGTTTTGGGGGATGATTCTGTCCGCGGTTTGTGGATTTGCCCATCCCCCTCAACCACTGACATATTCATGTTCTGCCCGAAAACCAGGCGGAATGAACATGTTCTAAGTTTTTTGGAATGTCGGCAGTGTAAAAAAACGTCCGGCAGAAAATCCATTCAGTGGGGACTGCTGGACAGATTTTCTATTAAAGTGTATCAAGATGGTTGACAGTCGGTTTACAGATGGCTTTCAAATCTGAAAACCGTCTGTAAATCTAACTGAAAACCCTGCCGTGTGGATAAGCCCTATGAATTCAGGAGATTCAGAGCTCCTTAAACCTTATGAAGAAAAGAAATGATCAACAACTCTGGACCTTACCTGGTACCCAAATGAGCAACTCATCTGGGCGAATGTATAGAGCAGCACAGGACATGTAGTACTTCACTGTACTGTAGAGAATCACTACAAGATAGTCAATCAAAGCATGTAGTGCAGTAGTACAGGTGATTTGCTGGATTCTTCATGAAATCACATGTGTTAGGCCATGTTCACACGGCTTATTTTGGGATGTATTTCAGTCTGCAATTCGCGCCGTAGTGCGCGAATTACGGGCTGAAATACGTCCCGGTCATTACGGTAATACACAGTTCTCATAGAGAACTATGGATTACGTCTCCTCTCCCTGCTCGCACAATACGGCGAGCGGGAAAAAAGTGACATGCTACTTATTCACGTCGTATACGCGCCATGGATAATGCATGTCTATGGGGTCGTCGAGGTGCCGGCCCCGCTGCACGGCAGCCGGCGTAATTGCGGGCGAAATACGTCCCCGCAATTACGCTGGCAATAAGCCGTGTGAACATAGCCTTACAGATCTTCACTATCTAATGCAAATTATGTTGAGATGTGGCATCAAGTCATGATGATGTAAGAAGTGGGCGAGGACAAGCAACCCACTCAGATTCTTTTTATTGCAGGGAGAGATTATGTGGGACTCACTGCGGTGTGGTGTACCGGCGTACAAATAAAACAGACAAGACAACTGCTGACCGGGAGAACTGTGGCTTTACTTTTCTTGTCTTCCAACAACGACGAATGCAGAACACTCTTGTCGCTCGTAAAAGAATTCATGCAGCTCTTGCAGCTTCACTCACATGCCCACAGCACCCAAGGGGGGTATCCTCCAAGCCTACCTCACTGCTGTTTTAAAAACCGACTTGTATAAGTGGCTCTTCCACTCCGTCCAGGTGGCTCACCCTGCTGCTGCCTTTGAGGACCTTTGTGGCCCCTCTCCTATACGCAGCGGCCGGAAGACAGGTTTCGGCCCGGCTACATCCCGCTTGCTTGCTGTCCAAACACTGGAACTATTTACAAAGTCTTTTAAGGCTTCCTAGCCTACTCCTTTCCTTTACAGGAAAAACTGACGCCCCGCAATCCCACCCGAATGGGGTGTCCTGCTCCAATCTGCATCCTCAGTGCAGACACTCCAACAGACAGACTCTAAAAACTACATACTCCCTAGATAACTTCGAATCCCCCACAGCTAACTCCCCTTCTGCTCCACAGAGATTCAGCTCCCTATTGGCTGGAAGGGTATGACACCACTGTTACCGGGCAGACTAAAACTGTGAACAACTTCTATGTTAAAGGGGTTGTCTCGCTACAATGATTGGGTTTTAATTAAAAGATCTTTAAAAAACAAGTAGCTTTGCAATATATGTTCCTACTGATTTTGAGTTAGCCCTGTTAGTAGTAGTGCATCAGCTCCTGAAATCTCTATAGCAGCAGACCTGTTGATCTTTATCTCACTGGCTGCCAGTCCTGGTGACTCATCTGTTTCTGAATACAGGTCTGAGCACAGAGCTTCCTCCTGCACAGTATGCTTCTGTAGGGAAGGGAGGGGGAGGGCTCTGGTTTCTGTGTCTGTGTGGATTAACCCTGTGTGTGCCTGATCCCTCCTGCTCTCTACACAGATTGAGGAAAGCAGAGGTTTAGGCTGACCAAACATGAAGTGTGTTACTATAATCATGATGTGTCTGTGGAGCTCTGACTATAATAATAGAACAGATCAGGGGAGCATGTGAACGGTTCATACCCCTCCCTGCTCTGCTGTATTAGTGACACATCGTGATTATAGTAACTCACTTCACAGCTGCCCTGGTCTGTTCTGACAGGGTTTGTTTGTTGTTGCTTGAGATGTGGAGATTTGTATGCTAAGCAGGGGGTATAGGAACACTTACATCCCCCCTGCTCTGCTATTAGCATACACAGCTTCACAGACCTCTCCACACTCATAGATTAACCCCCTTCCCTGTTGTCTCCTGACTCTGTGGAGCTGACAGTTCAGCTAATTCAGCAGTGAGTAGCAGATCTAGGCAGGCACACACAGGGTTAACTATGGCAGCAAACCCCCTCCCCCTCCCCCTGCTGTATAGAAGGAGAGCTGTCTGTGTGCTGAGGAGAGGGGGGAAGGGGGAGGAGAAGAGGCAGACAAGAAGCACGCCCCTGAATTCAAAAATCCTATGCTAACAGTGACATTGAAGTAGGCTGAAAGCCTGTAGTGAGACAACTCCTTTAATCTATAGCCACTAAAACTAACATTCCTATTACTGTTATACCTAAGACTCTATAAAGCTTTTACACACCTCACAATGACCTAGGAAAGACCATTGTATGTTAACAATATTGTATCATATCCTGAGGCCATTTTAACTTAAGGAACCACTGTGTCAGGGTGTATAAAGAGGCTAAACAATATAATCAATATATATTTGTTTGTTTTTTTAAATTAGTTTAGTAAATCTTTACCTTTTTATATTGTTTAAATAAAAATCAAATATTGATATGTACAAATATGTTAGAAAATTGGAAACTTTACTTGAGGTGTCCTTAGTTTCTGATTTTAACAGAAAAATCACCTAAAAGAAGCTTCTCAATTTATGTAGACCTTCAGTAACCCTGCTTCTGAATGTAATATTATTATTCCTCATACGTGTTTTATGAGACAGATGGCTTGTAGTAAACTTACTGTAATACAGATAAGCTTTAAATTGAAATCAATATGACATAGGAAATTGGGGAGATAAGGTTAAATCAGCATGATATATATATTACATATTTTTACATTTTATATGCCTAATAAACATGTTACAAGATAAATGTTGTAGGCGTATCATTGCTCTCAAGTACCATGTTTTTCTTGTTTATTTCCTCCTAAATTCTTTAAAGGGTTTTGATCTAAATAAAGCTTGCACATTGTGAAAAGAATTGCAGCTTTCTGATGTAGCACCTCATCACAGAAACATATAACCTGGGTAATGTTTTTCAAGATCTCTGCTTGCTCTATGAGTTTGTTCACATAAACTGCTCACAAAAAGGGGTATTTGGCTTTTGGTTGAAACTTCAGGATGAACATAAAATGTCTTAAAAATTGTTTTAAATGCACTTAATGAGACCCTCTCTTACCTTTAGAAGGCACATGTCCAGCTGTTCAATGTCTCAGTGCTTTTTGCACAATTTGCTGATCTCTAACAAAGGTGGCAAAATTCACAAGAGGTGTTTGATCCCTGAATCGCCCAATAAATTTAGGGGATCAATTTGAATTGCGATTTAAACAGTTCTCCTCATCATGCTCAGGGCCGTACCTAGGGGCGGGTGGGGTGGACGATCGCCCGGGGCGCTGAGGCTCCGCTCACCCGAGGGGGGCGCCGCCTGCCTCGCCCGCCTGGAAGATCGCCCCTGACTCTGCGCGGCTGTTTTACAACAGTCGCCGCAAGCCGCAGCTGCTGGTACAGGGAGGAGGCGGGACGAATCGTTCCCGTCCTGACTCCTCACCTGTATCAGCGTCGCAGGGGGTGCACGGCTTTCACCGCTCCCCCAGCGATGCTGGGTCTCCTCGGTCGGCAGCTCTGCTGCCGAGGCAATCCCTGGGAGCTCCGTGACAGTGTAAGCAGCGTGATGACGTTACGCTGCATACACCGCTCAGCAGCTCCGGACCAGAACGCACGACCGAGTTGAGTACTTTTTTTGTTATTTTTATAATTACTAACAGGGCATCACGGGCTACAAGGGGGGCATCTACTGGCTACAGGGGCATCACTGGCTACAAGGGGGCATCACTGGCTACAGGGGCATCATTGCTATAGGGGGGCATCATGGCTACAGGGGCATCACTGGCTACAAGGGGGGGCATCACTGGCTACACAGGGGGGGCATCATTGGCTAACAAGGGGGGCATCACTGGCTACAGGGGGCATCATTGGCTACAGGGGTGCATCACTGGCTACAAGGGGGGCATCATTGGCTACCAGGGGGTATCATTGGTTTACAGGGGCAACATCTGGCTACAAGGGGGGCATCACTGGCTACAAGGGGGGCATCATTGGTACAGGGGGGCATCTTTTGCTACAAGGGGGGCATCACTGGCTACAACGGAGGCATCACTGGCTACGGGCGGCATCTACTAGCTACAGAGGGACATCTACGGGCTACAGGGGGCATCCACTGGCTACAGGGGCATCACCTGGCTACAGGGGGGCATCATTTGGCTACAGGGGCATCATTGGCTACAGGCGGGCATCAACTGGCTACAGGGGGCTACTACCTGGCAATAGGGGGCTACTATGTGGCTACAGTGGACATATTACATGGCTCCATATGAGGTGCTATAGATGGGGATTTGTATAGAGATAGGAATCGGTAAAGAAGTGCTGATAAATTGAAAAGGGTCTTAAATATTTGTTTTGTAAATTTTACATAAAGAGTCGGGAGTAGTCCGTCATGGCGTCTGGGACAGGATGGAGAAGAAGAAGAAGAGAAAGAGAACAACTCTTCAGAGACTCTCCCGTGAGTCACTAGATATAACTTTACCCCTAAACATTTATATGTCTGCAGAGCCTTGTTTCAGCTGGTATCCATCTCTGTATGGTGACTGTACACCGGTAATATCGGTTGAAATATAATGGTTTGTATTCAGTATGGTCAGTTTGTATTTATTCCCTCACTATATGTGGTGATATGTGTTTTATGGTGTGGTGGGGATTATTCGGTCACTGTGTGCTGGTGAAATTTGGTCTTTGGGACTTGGGATTCTGGTTGGTGAAATAGTGTTATTTGGGGAACTGATGACTATTATTTAGTAGTTTTATATGTAGCGATTATGGTAAAGCTTTTTGTATAAATTTTGGCTATGGGGGTTTATGGTGATGCAATGTGGCGCACTGTGGTTTCAAAATGTTACGAGGGGTGGGGGGCAAAATTTTTTCACCTCCCCAAAGGGAAAATTTGGCCAAAGGAACGGCCCTGTTACTTGCTTTTCCAAATTTTTTGAAAATTTTTAGGAAACCCCCGAGACAAAACTTAAAATTTTGATCAACAGTACCTCGGCATTGGAGGCTTTCAAGCAGGAAGGCTCAAATGGAAGTACCACTAAACTTAGAGTGTTACATTCGCCCCACCCAGCAGGTTGTACCCAAAAAAACCAGGAGACTGGGAAGAGTCAAAAAAGGGCCCAAAAAAAGTGGACATCCTTTTGCAAACAACACCACTGAGGGACCGTTCATTGTAAACAATGTCCTGGGGAACCGGGATGATGAATGCCACACAATTCCAGGCCCCGTTTAAGGGAGGTTTTAAAAGGGAAACTAAGGTCATGTCAGACCATTCATGAAATAGTGTTGACCGATTTTTAATTTGACAAAGTTGGGAAAAGGCACCCGGTTTTTTAAAGTTTATCGGAAATTTTTCCTTTTACCCCCCCCCCCGATAATTTTTTGTTGAGAATTTTGCGCATTTAAAATTTTTAAAATTGCGCCAATTTCCCCCGCTTCCTGTCATTTTTTTGGGGGCCAGCAATTCCGCTTTGAAAAAAGCAGGGTGGCTGGGTGTGCGACTTATGACTGTGAAGGGGTATGGTTGTGATTGGCTGTAAAAAAACCCCATGACCTGTTTTCCCTAGAACAGCCCCTTTCCCGTTTAGCATCAGGTGGTCCCCTGTTCCCATAAAAAGCAGGACGTGTAGTCAGCTTTCCTTTTTTACAGATCAGTGGGCACAGTTCTTTTTTGTTCACCAAAAGACAAAATATGCTTTTTTGTTGGAAAAATTGAAAATAGGGGAGATTAAAAGAAATTTTTTTAGTTTTTAAATTAGTTTTGGCTTTAGAAAATTTGAAAAAGCATCTAGTGCTGCAAAAGCTGCAGGAGGGGGGGTTGGTTTTGGGGGGGGGGGAGGGGGGGCGAACACAGGGCAGGCCAAAAAAGGGAGGGGAGGCATTTGAAAGGGAAAAGTGTTTTATTGTGTAGTCCAGACTGGGTTTTGGGCCCTGCCTTTTAAATGGATTTTTTTTACAAGTTTTTTTGGGCCCTTTTTTTGGGGAAATAGTTTCCTTGTTTTTTTGTGCAGTGAAAATAAATTAGGTACAGAATTTTTCTTTGCAAATGCAGGGTATTTGATAGGTGGGAAAAAAAAACCCCCTTTTATTATCGTACACAATTTAATTTTTTGGTTTTTTTTTTTTTCCCTTTTTTGGGGCCCCAAGGGTTTTTTTCAAGAACCACTTTTTTCTTACAATAGGATACAGAAATTTTTAGTCACCCCCCGGGGTATTTTTTAGGTGCAAAAAACAAACCCATTATTATCCGTACCAATTTTTAAAAACGTGTTTTTTATTTTGGGGACTTCCCAGTTTTGTTGAAAGGGGCCCCCCTTTTAATTATATTACCTACAGAAATTTGCTAAATAAATTTTCTGTTTTTATTTTTTTGGGTGTAAAAACAACCTATTAAATTTCCTCCTTTTTTTTCAAAAAAAAAAAAAATAAAAAAAAAAAAAAAAAAAAAAAAATTTAAAAAAAAAAAAAATTAAAAAAAATTGTTTTTTCAAATTTGGCGGGAGGGCCCCGTTTTTTTTTAAAAAAAACCCCTTTTTTTTCTGAAATTACCATACAGAAAAATTTTCTTTGTAATTGCTGGTTTTTATTTTTTTTGGTGCACCCAAACCCCTATTATTTTTTCCCTACACAATTTTAAATTTCCCCTGTTTTTTTACTTTGGGGCTTCCCAGTTTTGTTTTTAAAGCCCATCGTACTTTTATTACCCTACAGAAAAATTTCTAAATAATTTCTTTTTGTATTTCCCTTGGTGCAAAAAAAAACCATTAAATTTTCAGTAAAAACAATTTCAAATTTCGATTTTTTTTACTTTGGCGCAGCCCCCGTTTTGTTCAACGTCCCACTTTGGGAAATTACAATAGGGGAAAAGAACTTTTTAGTCATCGCAAGGTTGTATTTCATTTGGTTTAAAAAAACCCCCTATTTTTTTCATTTCAAAAAATTTAAAATTTCGTGTTTTTTTTACTTTTAAGGGGGCAACCCAGTTTTGTTTGAAAGACCCATCTTGTACTTTATTACCATACCAAAAAATTTTTCTAGGGAAAAGCCCGTTTTTAATTTTTTAAAGGGGCAAAAACCCCCCTTTTATTATCCGGGATTAAAATTTCAAAAGGTTTTTTTTTTTCTTTGGTGGGCCCCTTTTATTCATAAAAACCCCCCTTGTACTTAAATTTAAATTTCAGGGAAAATTTTGTAGTTACTGTTGGTGTATTTTTATTGGTGCCCAAAAAAAACCGTTTTTTTATCCCTTAACTTTTAAAAAAAAATGTTTTTGCACATGGTTTCACCCCCAGTTTTTTTTTTAAATGCCCAAAGTTGGGAACCGGGGAATTCTGATAGAAAAAATTTTTTTGCCAAAATGTTCTCGTTTGTCCAAAGGGTGCAAAAAAACCCCAATTTCTCATTCGTGTAACTTCCGAATTGTTTTTTTTGCGGGGTGTTTTGAATCTCAGTTTGGCGCAGATAGCGCACTTGTATATAGTTTGTTGAAAACTATCATTCCTAGTCCAAATGGACAGTTTTTAAATCCCTGGGACTGAAGGAAGAACACTGTTGTTTTTTTTCTTACAGTTCTTCCACCAACCGCATTTCACAGGTATTCGCTAGAAAACATTTCAGTTTCTAATTCTAGTTGGTGTAGGAAATTAGAGGGGATTTAAGAATAGCTCTGATTTTGCCGTCTTTTAATAAAGAGACTTTCAAAAACTCTTCCATACCTTCTTAAATTTTTTTCTTTCGAAAATGGGGTGAAATGCATGTTTGGGAAGCGAGCAAAAAAGGTGTAGGAGGTAGAGGTACGAGGAAGGGTGCTCCTTCCAGTGCTGGCGACAACACGCAAGCCAGCAGAATCGTCGGGTTTCAGGACCGTCAGGCCTGTCATCACTGGGTCAGGGCCCTGTGAATCTCAGCAACAAACACCGTCGCCAGTCTGTTTTTCAGTGGTTAATGCAGCCTGCATCCAGCAGTCTTACCTCCTCGTCCTCCCAGTCACGGCCACAAATCTATGGGTTAGACAGGTTTGAGGGTCATGCTGTGGCCCAGGACAGGTATAGTCAATATCCAGTTCAACTAAAATTGTGGTTGAAAGACTCCTTTTTCTGGCAGTTTTTAAATCTGCGGGTCATGCAGGTTTGGGGCTCATGCTGTGGCCCAGGACAGGGATAGTCCCATGTCCAGTGAAAACTAAAATGTGGTTGAAAGACTCCTTTTTTCTGGCACTTTTTAAATCTGGAGGTCATGCAGGTTTGGGGGCTCATGCTGTGGCCCAGGATAGGTATAGTCAATGTCCAGTTCAACTAAAATGGTGGTTCAAAGAACTCTTTTTCCCCCGGGACTTTTTAATTTGTGGGTCAGACAAGTTTATTGGTCATACGCCCGGGCTAGGACAGGTATAGTCAATGTCCAGTTCAACTAAAATGGTGGTTCAAAGACTCCTTTTTCCGGCACTTTTTAAATAGGGAGGGTAATGCAAGTTTGATGGTCATACTGTGGTCCAGGACAGGCATAGTCAATGTCCAGTTTAAACGAAAATGGTGGTTCAAAGACTCCTTTTTTTTTCCCGGGAGTTTTTAAATCTGGGGGGCTGCAGGTTTGGGGCTCATGCTGTGGCCAGGACAGATATAGTCAATGTCCATTCAAACTAAAAATGTGGTTGAAAGACTCCTTTTTCCGGCAGTTTTTAAATCTGCGGTCATGAGGTTTGGGGCTCATGCTGTGGCCCAAAGGGCAGGGGTAGTCTATGTCCAGTGAAAATAAAATGGTGGTTGAAAGACTCCCTTTTTCGGCAGTTTTTAAATCTGGAGGTCATGCGGGTTTGGCGCTCATGCGTGGCCCAGAACAGTATAGTCAATGTCCAAAAGAAACTTAAAATGGTGGTTCAAAGATCCTTTTCCAGCACTTTTTAATTTTGTGAGTCAGACAGGTTTAATGGTCATACTGCGGTCCAGGACAGGTATAGTCAATGTCCAGTTCAACTAAAATGGTGGTTGAAAGACTCCTTTTTCCAGCACTTTTTTAATCTGGGGGTCATGCAGGTATGGGGATCATGCTGTGGCCCAGGACAGGGATAGTCTATGTCCAGTTTAACTAAAATGGTGGTTGAAAGACTCCTTTTTCCGGCAGTTTTTAAATCTGCGGGTCATGCAGGTTTGGGGCTCATGCTGTGGCCCAGGACAGGTATAGTCAATGTCCAGTTCAACTACAATGGTGGTTAAAAGACTCCTTTTTCCGTCACTTTTTAATCTGTGGGTCAGACAGGTTTAAGGGTCATGCTGCGTTTCAGGACAGGGATAGTCAATGTCCAGTTCAAGTAAAATGATGGTTCAAATAATACTGCCTTCTGGCACTTTTTAATTTGTGGGTCATGCAGGTTTAAGGGTCATGCTGTGGTACAGGACAGGGATAGTGAATAGTCTGTGACTTTTTTTCTGTGACTTTTATAACCTAAGTGTGTTGCCTAAGATGTAGCACGAATCCAGTTTACTATTGTGGATATTAATTCCAGCTTCTCCAGAATGAAGGTGTTGTTCCTCTCCCATAGACTTTAATGGTCATTGGCGATAATCTATTATCGACTATTGGAAATCGTCTTGATAATTGACGATATCGACCCGATGACGATAGTCGACGTAATCGCTCATCACTATTCATGACCATTTAAATCAGCATAATCTGTGTGCTAGACGACCTGATCACACCATCAGGCACAAGCATCATCGTTTTGCATGGGCCAGGCAGCATCTATGCTGGACGAGAGACCAGCGGTCATCAGTGCTTTTCAGTAATGAAAGTCAATTCACTATGAGCAGAAGTGATGGTCACAAACAATGCTGGAGACATCAAGGAGAGCACTATGCGTTAGTGCCTTTGGTGGTGGTTGTATTACAGTGTGGGTAGGTGTATCTAGTCAATACAGAACTTCCCTACACTTTGTGAATGGTACAGTGATAAGACTCTCCAACTTTAATCCAGTCATTGTTGTTATGCTTGAACAACACAGGGCGGCAGCGGGAGAGGCTTTTGAAACGAAGGGAGATATTTTGCAGCTCAGTGTGTTCTGTGATTTTCATTAGAAAAATAATTGTTTTCTACCACTTTTTTGGCCAGCAGACCTCTGCTAGCAGTTGTAATTGTCCCTGTGTTTTCAGTTCTATTGCAATCACTGCGTGTTAGTGTTCCCAAAAACCGGCTTATCTTATCCCTATAACTTTTAAATAGTATTACTGAAGTCCGTGCGTTTCAGTTTGGCGCAAAGAGTTCAGTTGTACGAATATTGTGTTCTACATATTTCCTAGTAAATTACACTTGTAGTCAGTGGTGCGAAGGCTGCCATATTAATCCATATAATATTTAAATACTCTTATTGCAGTCCGTGCGTCTCAGTTTGGCGCAAAGAGTTCAGTTGTACGCATATTGTGTTCTATATATTTCCTAGTAAATTACGCCTGTAGTCAGTGGTGTGAAGGCCGCCATATTAATCCATATAACTTTTTAATACTTCTATTTCACTCAGTGCGTCTCAGTATGGCGCTAATCGTGCATTTGTACGATAGTTTGTTGAAAACTATCTATTGCTAATCCTACTGGGCAGGTGTAAATCTCAGGGACTGAAGGAAGAACACTGTTAATTTGGTGTTACGGTTCTTCCACCAGACCGTATTTCACAGATATTTGATTGAAACAATTCTGTTTCTAATCCTAGTTGGCTGTTGGAAATTAGAGGGATTTAAGAATAGCTGTGATTTGCCGTCTTTCAATAAGAGACTGTCAAAAACTCTTCCATACCTTTTAAATTTTTGATCTTTCTGAACATGGAGCAAACTGCAGGTGGTAAGCGAGCAAAGAGGGGTGTAGGACATGGAGGTAGAGGTACGAGAGAAGGTGCTCCTTCCAGTGCTGGCAACAACACGCAAGCCAGCGTATCGTCAGTTGCAGGACCGTCAGGTCTGTCATCGCTGGGTCGGTCCAGGATAGGGATAGTCTATGTCCAGTTCAACTAAAATGGTGGTTCAAAGACTCCTTTTTCCAGCACTTTTTAAATTGTGGGTCATGCAGATTTAAGGGTCATGCTGCGGTCCAGGACAGGGATAGTCAATGTCCTGTTCAACTAAAATGGTGGTTGAAAGACTCCTTTTTCCAGCACTTTTTAAATTGTGGGTCATGCATATTTAAGGGTCATGCTGCGGTCCAGGACAGGGATAGTCAATGTCAAGTGAAACTAAAATGGTGGTTGAAAGACTCCTTTTTCCGGCACTTTTTAATCTATGGGTCAGACAGGTTTAAGGGTCCTGCTGCGTTCCAGGACAGGGATAGTAAATGTCCAGTTCAACTAAAGTGATGGTATAAATAATACTGCCTTCTGGCACTTTTTAATTTGTGGGTCATGCAGATTTAAAGGTCATGCTGTGGTACAGGACAGGGATAGTGAATAGTCTGTGACTTTTTTTCTGTGACTCTTGTTGCCTAATTGTCTTGCCTAAGATGTAGCACGTATCCAGTTTACTGTTGTGGATGTTCCAGCCTGTTTGGGTGTAAGAATGAAGGTGTTGTTCCTCTCCCATAGACTTCAATGGTCATCGGTGATAATCTGTTATCGACTATCGGCTATCGTAATAATAATTGACGATATCGACTATCGACTCGATAACGATAGTTGACACAATCGCTCATCAGTAATCATTAGGGAACGGCTGTTGGAGACTGGAGTACTTCAAATGAAGTGGCCTGCACTTTCTCCAAACCTGAACCCCCTAGGAAACCTGTGGGATCAGCTGAGTTGCCATTTATTGAGACATTTTTAATGGTGTTTACCCTCCACTGTTGTTGACTTTTGTTTATTAAAGTGTTTGCAATGATAAACTCAACATTACATGCTCTGACTAGCTGACTTATAAAGGCCATCTAAACCCTGGCCTGGAACACGGGGAGTAAGTACCCACCGAACGCTTTGCTTACTCCCAATAAGTGCCATCCCAGGCTTTGGCTGAAGCAACCATACTAACGCTAAACAGATGCCAACCATTTACTGTGGCTGGCACAACATAAACAAACGGCTCCTACCTCACCAAGGCCACGTAATCTTAGTGACAAGTTACTTATTACCTTTTCCCCATGTGTATGCAAGAAATGTAGCTGGGATGTACATACCATTATGGACCTATCTATCTGACAATTCTGATTACAAATATTATTACTATACTGTTACTGAAGAAAACCCTCCTAATATTAACTTTGTTACTATACATATTGTATATATTTGTGTGTATACACATGTATATTATTAAGGGAACATACAGTATATCTTTATAGACCTTTGCAACATCACTAAATCCTATGCATCCAAAGAACAAGGTGGTGGGACTTTAGTTATGCCCCTGTTTACAGAGACACCTATTGATCCCTCCATATATTTCTGAGTGCATGAGCCCATAGCCACTTTCACCCTTATGCAAGTTTTCACGGGCAGCATCTGATGATAGTTATGAAGTGCAGACATGTTCATGTGCTATGAATGATTCTGATCTATCTGTCCATCTGTTTATAGTTAATGTGTACTCCAGGTAATAGGTTAGATATCTTACATGATGGTGTAATGGCAATTGTTGTCATGCAAACAAAAGGGAGCATTTCCCATGCAACCCAATGCTAATAAATCACCCAGCTCGGGGGAATCTTACATGGATGAACTTTAAAAAATTATGTTCATTATTCATCATTGATTCAGAAAGGGCACTTACAGGTGAGAGGGCTTTTATTTTGGGATTTGCATAATGTGCTTTTGGGTTTCCTTACAAAAAGGGAAAAAATTCCCAAAAACTAAGGGGAAAAATAAACAGAATAAGTTTTTCAGATATTTTTATGCCAACTAAAGCTGCCATTAAATTTTTTTTAAGGGGGTTCTCAAAGGGGCTTTTGATTCCCTTGAATTCCTAAAATTTTTAAAAGGGCAAAAAAAAAATGGAAACCGTTTGAAATTCCTTGTTTTAAAACCCCAAATTTTTAAAAAAACTTTTCTGTTTGTTTTTTTTAAATCAAAATTTAAAAACCCAAAATCAAACCTTAAAACTATTAGTACACAAAAAATTTGGGATTTTGTATTACAATTCTTTTATTTGAGCAAATTGATTTAAAAAAACACCCTTACTTCCGGGGAAAAAAATGACAAAAAAATTTAAATTTTAAAAAGGGGAAAATTCCAAAAATATCTGATAGATACTGATCTTAACTCTAGGACCTGCATCCTTGCCGAAAAGTGGGCCCCCATTACCCTTTGCCCCTTTTTTGGGGTTGTCCCATTTATTCTCTTTTTTATTTTATGGGAGCTGAGGAAAGCGGGTAAGGGGACTCATGTTCTTGAGGTAGGTTTGGGTCTAGTAAGTGGAGATGTATGGAATATTCAGGGAATATGCCATAAATGTCTCACATTCTAAAGCTCCTTTATCCTGCAGGTTATCCTGTAGAAGCAAACAGCTCCACCAAATTTTTCCCGTGATTCAATAGTTTTCATAATTTTTGATGGGGAATTTTGGCCTTTTTCCCGCAAATTGTTATTCATCAGTTTTTCTTTTCCCTTGTCTGCAGAACCCATGCCAATGCCAGGTAATGCCATAGCACCATAGTAGGGTTAATATTACAACCCTGAGTTGGTCAATCAAAAATGCAAATACTCCCCGGGCCACTTTTTTAGGAAACCCCCGTAAAACTGCTCTTTAACACTTAATTTTCTAATCACAATCACTGCGGAAACCCTTGCATTTTCAGAAACATGTAAGACAATCCCCGCAGTTCAAACCACATCAGATGGAAGAAGGTTTTGATGCCTTTGAATCTGGTTGTTGGTCCAAAGGGGCGGGTTGGATTTAAAACTGTGACTCGGGGATTTTCACCACAACCCTCGGGGGTTTACAGAAAGGGTCCGAAAAAAAAAAAAAACACCTGACGGCATCCTGGGGCAAATGCCTTTTATCCCAAAGGGGTAAAAGGAGAAGGGCAAGGTTCAAGCTGATAGAAAAGGGAACATACTCAAAAACCCCCCTTACAACAAGGGGGGCGAAGAGCTCTCTGAAAACACGTACGGCGAAATTTTAGGCAATGGGTCAGCAGCAGAAACCAACCGGGGGCCACTCCTTTCCCAAGAACTCACCCAATTTCCCAAGCCTCGAAAATTTGGGCGTAAAGATTGGAAAAAAAAAACCCCGGGCTGATGATCTCGATTTCTTGGCGAATTTCGGAAAGGTTGGGGGCAGAATTTTGGGTCAACAACAAAAGCAGGTCCATTGCCTTGTATCAACGGTTCAGCGGGGGGGGGGTGGGGGTGGGCATGTGTGGGGGAATATTTTCTTGGAACTCTTTGGGGCCCCTTGTACCCAAATTTGGATCGTTGCAAACCCTTTTAATCTATGCCACGAAGAAATTTAGGCAGTTCTGAAGGCAAAAGGGGGGCCAACCCCCTTACTAGCATGGGGTTAAAATAAAGTGGGGGGAGGTTTTTTTTTTTTATAACCATTCTTTAGCTGATTTTCTTGAGTGCGTTAATTCATTGTCATGTTGCATCAGCCAATGTCTCTTCAGCTTGAGATCATGGACTACTGTTTTTACAGTCTCTGGTAAGATGTTTTGATACGAGTTTTAATATTTTGCATTATGGAGAGGGAATGGGAGGATGTGTACCCTGAATTTGGTTTTGCACTACAATATAAAGGAGGTGAATTTCCTAGATACTTTGGTTCAATTTGTTGATTAATGTAATTTAGATTTTTGATCTGTAAAAAAAATCTACAGACCGCAATAGTATGTTACAGAAAAGCAATCATCTTAGTTCAACATAACATGTTAGTACCAGTTTAAACTAATATGTAGAATTGTGTCTAAATCAGATCTTCTCTCTACTAGAATTAGGTAAATTAAGCAAAGTGGCTACCCAGTTAAATAAAATGTGCTGTATTTTTAATTTAATGAATATTACTTTAATATGAAATGCTTATTATTTTTAATATTTATTTGTATAAATGTTTGCAGTCTAGAAATGCATCCAGACCTCTTTTGGACTCCATGATCCTACTTGCCTTGGCAGCTGCTGCCTTACACTGGCTGCTACAAATTAAGTTTACTGTCCACTAGGAATCCCAAGTCCTTCTCTATGTCACTTTTCCGGCCGTTTTTCCATTTAACAAGTAAACATGAATTTAATTATTCCTTCACATGTGCATAACTTTGCATTTATCTGTGTTAAACCTCATCTGCCACTTCTCTGCCCAGGCCTCCAACTTATCCAGATCCCTTTGTTAAAAAAAACAAACATTATCCTCTATTGTGCTGATTACTTTGCAGACCTTAGTATCATCTCCAAAGATTGATATTCTGCAATGTGCATTCCATGTGTAAGATCGTTAATGAATATATTAAAGAGAATAGGGCTCAAAACAGACCCTTGTGGTACCCAACAGGCATCCAACAGTCCAACCTATATCCCTACAGTGTTGATCCAGATGAAGGCAAATGCACCATACTAGAGAAAAAATTTCTTCCTGACTCCAAATATGGCAACCAGAATAAATCTCTGGATTAACATCTGATTTCCAGAAACTAGCACCCATGACCTGTAATATTATATTTTTTAAGAAACCCTATCTGAGAGCAGGATCTGATAGAGGCAGAGAAGCTAAGCTCTGTGATATATAGGTTTATATGGTTTGGAGCAGGATTTCCGAGTAAAAAGCAGAATAAATTTTCAAAAGTGAAATTTAAAGAATCGCTTACCCGCCCCAAATACAGTGATTGACGGTTTGCTCTGTACACACACTAATACAGAAAAACTGTAAATCAATGCATGTAGGCAGGGTAAGCAGGACTTCCATGATCTCTTAAGGATTCTGATCAAGATTTACTCAGAAATCCTACTCCAAATTATATAAACCTATATTTCACAGTCCAGCATCTCCCCCTCGATGACATCCTGCTGTCAGATAGGGCAGTATAAATCACCTGAAAGGTTTTGTTTAAAGGGGTTATCTGGGAGTTTAAATTTCATAGAACATTAAAAACAGCATTTATGTTGAAATGTAAAGATATTCCACAACCTTCATGTGTTTCTTTTCTTTTGCCTCCTTATTCATCTTTTATAAGATCGACTTTTTTTGCAGTGCAACTTCCTGCTTGTGGGAGTTTCAGTAGTTCTCCAGCATCTCTTTCTTACAACTCCCAGACTGCATTGCAATCTAGGAATTCCCTGCACAGTTATCACTTCTAGGGTCAGACACGAGTATGTTATCCCCCCAGCTCTGTACTTGCTGTCATGATAATTATGATAGTTAGGAATCATGAATCATTATGTAAATTGACAGAGCTGCAGTCATCATTTTCATGACAGCAATTGATAACCCCCAGCTCTGAACTGCTGTCCTCTGTTCCCATTACTGTTAGTAAGTCCTGCCAGCAGGACTCAGAAATAAACAAACAGTTCCTCTCCCCCCTAATTACTGTAATGTAATTACTTCTATTAATTTTCAAAGTGAAGGCAGCCAGAATTGTTCTCTGCTCAGATCACACCCACTACAGAGGAGTGTTTCTGAGCTGAGCCTGGCTTCAAAGCACACCGACTGAATGATAACAAAACGTTCAGTGAGCCCATGTGAACAATGAATGTCACATGGTTTGCAGTGGATAGGGGAGAGGAGAGGACATGGCTCTTTGTGCACAGTTCTGCACAGCAGGACAGGTAAATAATTTTGAATAAGTATGTATTACAAAGTTTAACATAATACAGTTGTGATCCCTACAACAAATGAAAAGATAGTCCCGGTGAACCCTTTGAAGTCCTTCTTGAACTTGTCCAATGAATCCACCAGCACAGTCTCTTGTGGCAGTGAGTTCCATACAGTAAAGAATCCCCATCTACTATGATAGTGAGACCTTCTTTTATATAGACATAATGGGCGACATATATGAACGGGGCTGCACCAGATATCTGGCGTCTTTTGAGCCCGATATCAGACGCAGCCCTGTTTATACATTCTGAAATGCGGGGCGCACTAGAATCGTAGTGAAGCTACATGTTTATAGCTTTGCTACGGCATTTCTAGGTGCATTACAGCTGGAACAGGTATACCACTTTCAAAGTGGTATACCTGATCCAAACTATTGCCCGAGCGCTGTAATGCGCATGATTTATGACCCGTTGCATAGCGGGTCATAAATCAGGTGCATTCTATGCCTTTTTTAATCTCACGAAATTTGGCGTTAACGCCAAATTTCATGCATGTCGCCGAATGTATACCCCTTCATCATGGTTACAGGCCTAAGTGTAAAAATCATGTGAGAGAAATTTGTACTGTCTGTGTCAGGCACATCCAAGTTGTTTGACATAACAGTGGTCATGGAATCATATGCTGCTTAATCTATGGCCTAAATCCTTTTACACACATTTGTCATATTAAACTGCATATGGGCAAATATCGCATAAAGGTCATTAGCAAAGCAGTCACACAATCATTTTAAGTGACCTCTATTACATTATGTTACAAGCACAAGCTTCTTCCTTGGTCATACTATTCACTTGCAGTTGTTGGTACTGGAGAGGTCAGGAGGCATGCAGAATTAAAACAATAATTACTTTAGCACCTGCTCCTAATAGGAATTATTTTCTATGTCCAAAAAGCTTTGGAGCATTGACTGCAATGAGAACTTACATTTTCATGATAATATTTGATATAGCTAAATCAAGCAGCCAGAAAATAAATCTAGCAGTTGAAAAGAATACATTATATAAACTACAGTGAATGCACTTTAGGAATTAGATCTTATACTCTAGCTGATAACAATATAACACATAAGCTCTGTTTAAACTTATTGCAACATTACTTAAAACTATTACATAGTCGTGCCGATAAGTGACCCTTGCATGTATCCATCCTGCAGAAAATTAGTAGCCCCCTTTCAAACATTGCACGCAGCTAAGGTATATAACATAAAGTTGGCGATCAAGTGACTGTGTGGTAGTGTATTGCCTTGTAGCTTAGAAACGAGATGTTGTCTGTTCCACTGGCAGCTTTAATTTATTTATTTTTCCTGAAGGGGATAAAAAAAGAGTAGAAAGTAATTTAGTAGCAATGACCTGGCACAACAGGTATAGTAAAAGTACTAATTGCCATAACACAGAATGTTGATATATTTATATAGGCTCAAGGGAACCGAGCTAGTACTTCAGTGCCATCTATTGGAAGTAGCATTTCTTAGCCAAATCTGACCTGTTATAAAGCCTTGAAACATGACTTGAAGAATAAAACCAAACAAGTTACCCATCTATAGACAGCTGTTTCAGGGGATTTGCTCCTTATAAATGCAGAGTTGAATACTGGCTGGCTGGGTGAAAGGCTTTAGATATAGCTCAGAAGGGGTAATGTTCCTCATTAGGGAGAGGCACCATGAAAGCTGTGTGGAGAAGTTGATGTGGACTCTGTAGGTGTGGAGTAGAAATATGTGGTGGAGTCCTAGTTCTCTTCCATAGACCTTATATGAATGAAAATATATACATTTTAGTGGAGCACTCATGGCTTATAAATCTCCATACACCTTTCATAGTTTCTCTTCCTAATGAGGAACATTGCCACGTATAAGATAAGGAATGTTGAATAACAACAACATAAACAGTTGAGTGAACATAATCTGTCTTTGCATTTTTAGCTTGTAACCCCAAATTAATTTAAAGTCTCATGTAAATTGACATCATGCAAAGGAAAGAGAGGTAGGGTGTTATCCAGAAGTAAACACTATCTTACAGGGTTCTCCCACATTTTACATATAGAAAAACGTACAAGAGATTGCATTGACACCGCTATATAGATACAGTTGAAATCAGAAATTTACATACACTCTATAAAAAAGACACATATCAATGTTTTTCTCACTATCTGACATGAAATCAGAATAAACCTTACCTGTTTTAGGTCAATTAGGATTACTAAAATTATTTATATTTGCCAAATGCCAGAATAATAAGAGAGAGTTTTTTTCAGGCATTTTTATTACTTTCTGCAAAGTCAAAAGTTTACATTCACTAGGATTACTATGCCTTTAAACAATTTGGGCCAGACCATATGATGATTTCATGTCTTTGAAAGCTTCTGAAAGGTTTATTGGCATCGGGCGAAATATGAACATGTCTATGTGAAGTGGGAGGGTTTTTCTCTGCTAATCGTGGAGAAAAGCCGTCCCCCGGTGGCTGTGTGCACGGCACAAAAGCAGTGCAAATACCAGTAGGATAAACTGACCGGTATTTGTACTGTGCATGGGGGAACCGGGCCCAATCCTTCTTTTTGTTTCCTATTACTTTTGAATCTACCCCTGACTGAAAAACTGTGACAAAAATTATAGGGAAAATGGATAATTATTGATACTTTATTACAATATAATGTTTTTATACGGTGGTTTCCCTTCTCTTCAGAGCCATAAGTATAGGCTGGATTTCCATACTACCCCTGCACTTTCAGCAGTGATGACAAACAAAATATGGTTTATCTCTTCTGGCCGATTACCACTCAAGCCCTTATGACATAATGTAAATTAGTTAACTTGGTTACTATGGTTACTCTTGGCTGGTACCTATGTTTGAAGGTGTGGTTTGGTGATTTCCAAATTTTCATGCACTTAGCATTCTTCTTATGACAGGGTATACATGATGTTCCTGTATCCTGTTTGTATACTCCAGCATGCTCCCCACAAGCATGATGTGTTAAGTAATTTTGCACAATGTAAGGGGATTTAATCCCCTAATTATACGCAAAATGCCTATGTTGATTATACAAAATCCTCCAGACATTATCTGTATCCAGGAATCTCATTTGACTATGTCTTCGTTTTCTTAAATAATCCATAAGAAATACTCTACAATCTATAAGTCCTCATAGTATACTAAAAGCAGTAAAGTACTGGTGCTTTTGCATAATTTATTTTCATTATTCTTACTAAAGAAACTGTATATCCTGAGGGTCTCTATATTATCCTAGAGGGAGCACTTTGTGACCAAAAGATTTGGCTAATTAATACCTATGTACTAACTGATGACCCTATTAAATTTTCCATTACTATATTTACTATGTTTAAAACCTTACATTATGAACACCTTAACTATTATGGGGACTTTAACTTCATTTTTAAACTTGACATTTGATAACTCTTGTACAACTCCTATAAAATGTCAGATAGCTCAACAATGTTTTGCTCTATCCCAGTTTTGAAAAATGAGTACTGACTAATATTTGGACAAAGAAGAATTGAACTCTTAGGTCATGTCTACACAGCACTGGTTTTTGGTCGAATTGTTTAGTGGATTCAGTATTTAGAATCCGCAAAAATCTGACTGCAAACCAGTCTCCATATACCTCAATAGAAAATCTGAACTGTAGTCTACAAAACATGCTTGGTAATCCACCATATTACGGCAGATTCTAGTACAGTTCAATATTAAAGGGCTGTCCAAAATCTGAAAACTGACCGAAAAATCTGCGCCAAAAACTGCGGTGTGGTGATTGTAAAATACCGTCAAACATAGCCTTAGAGGATAAGTTTACTTTTATCCCACTTATCACTACTACAACAGGATCGACTTGACTCTGTCTGAAAGCAAAATCCCCTAGAACCTTCTTTATGATTGACATGTACATTGCACTTGGTCACCTAATGATATGGTCCAAGCCCCATTTAAAAGGCATGTTAATTATGTGTAATGTGTGCCTTTCTTCTTAATCACTTTTTTAATGTTTTGTTAGATGTGCATTGTATCATCTAACTAATATGTCTATGGTTATTGAAATGTATGTTTATAAACAAGTAAGATAAGTTGGAGGTAGCATATAAATGGTTGGTACGCTAGATACACAGGTTTGCTTGACAAAGGGGGCGTTCTCCCGAAACGTCATGTAAGTTTTCTGCACAGAGACTTACTGAGAAGACGTGTGTTCCGCTTGCCCCGCATCGAACCACAAGTGTCAAGATGCTCGGGGGTGCCGAAAATCGAGCTGCTACTGGTTAATGTATACTACGTTCCATTGAGGACTTCCTAAAACCTTCTAAGGGCCACATGTATGAAAACTGTCTAGGTCTAAAACACTCTTTCTTGCCCATAGCAACCAATCAGAGCGCCCCTTTCATTTCATATAGTGTTCTGGAAAAATGAGAGGGGCGCTCTGATTGGTTGCTATGGGCAACAAGAGAGTTTTAGACCTAGACAGTTTTCATACATGTGGCCCTAAATGTTTCATGCTACCAGTTTTTGGGACTTTTATTATAAGTTCTGGGAGTAATAAATGAGCATTTATGTTTATGAAGTTGAGGATCTGTATACTTTTTTGTACTGTGATGGACCACTTACTGAGGATGTTAATGAGTTTGACCAATCCAAACAAAAAAAAATTTATTGTGGAAATGTCTTTTTTTCTATGTTTCAGATATAAAGCTACATCAAACGGTAATCCATAGATTATGGTCAACTCAGTATGGTCAACTCATAAAGCATTTACCAGAAGCAAAATAATATCTATGCCTTTATCAAAAGAGAGGGGTCCAGTCTATACTCAGATTCAAACTTACCCTCAGTATGGTCAACTCATAAAGCATTTACCTTTTGTATCTATGTAAAGTGGTTAAAGACATCAGGTTCTTGTTAGACACATAATCACAGATCAAAAAATGGTTCCCCATAAAACATAACTTTTAATTACTATCTTATAAAATATTTTTCTTGTAATTCATGGAACAAAAAATAATTCATAAGGAGTATCTACTCACTAAACAGCCCCCTTTATGGTAACTGGGGTATTCCACGTGTACATATTCCAGAAGGTCCCTTCACATCCATAAGCTTATATATGGCCACTTAGTAGTACTTATTTCTAACCCTATTACAATGCTAGGACCTTTCCCTTATCAGGGTAGCTGCCCCAAAAAGGTTATATATAACCACTTAGTAGTGCTTATTTCTCACCCTATTACCATGCTAGGACCTTTCCCTTAGCAGGGTAACTGCCCCAAAAAAGTTATATATGATCACTTAGTAGTAGTTATTTCTCATCCTATTACCATGCTAGGACCTCTCCCTTAGCAGGGTAGCTGCCCCAAAAAGGGCACAAAAATCACCCTAGATAATCGTATTAAACCCTACTGAAAAAAATATAATCCCCAACCAAGTTTCATCTATAATATATAGACTCATAAGTGGGAAAAAAAGATAACAGAAAATAGAGCTATATTAACAAACTGATATACATACAATATCTTTCACAGCATGTTTTCAGCAAAAATTTTATTTGGGAATAACATATGGCCAACTGTGCGCTGGGCAAAAAGCAAAATATTAATTGGGCTAATTAGCCTGATAAACTTTTTACTAAAAAATTACAATAAGAACAAAAAATGGATTTTCTCACCACAATGATTAGCTTTTAATATGTAGGGAAAGATAAATTACCAAATACAGTGCTGTTCTAATTTTTTCTTTTTTCGGAGATAAAAAATTTTTTAATCTACGCAGTGTCACAAATTTATCTTGGTTGTTGATCACCTCTCTCTACTCTCTCTTTTCTCTCATTCTCAAGCGCTGTTGCAATGTGAATCACCCCCTGGAGTATTATTTTTAAACGGGAAAATTTTTTTTTTAAAAGTTAAGACAAGCTTTAACCTTTAAAGCTCTTACTTTGTGCAAACAGTTTTAAAACCCCGCACTCATTCACTGAACTGAACACTAAAAAATAGAGAGCTGAATTCAACCCTGCTGTAGAACCATAAACACCTCAACGGGAAGCATAACGAAGCGACTGTGGCTCGTGAACACCAGGGTAGATAACCCTTTAAAGTCCCCTTAATATCTCTAATCTCACAAGCATATGCATTATCTTTCATAAATTCTAATCTACAAGCTATATTTTTCAAATATTTATTTTTTACATTTTATTTGTGACACACCATGTCCCACATGCTTGGGGGCATTCCCGGGGGTGGTATGACAGTTGCCTAAAACCTGAAAAACATTCTTTCTTTTTGATCCATTGTATCAGTATCTTCAGATCACTGATACAATCCCCTATGGAAAAAGTAAAAAAAATTAAAAAAGAAAAAAGTAAAAAACATAAAAACGAAAACAAAATAAAAACATGTACCCCCCCTTTTTTCCCCTTTTAAAAACCCCAACAAAAATAAATAAATAGATCTCTGAAACCCAGACGTAATGCCCCACCCAAAAATCGTCTTTTTAATTTAAATCTCAAGGGGAACGGTGAAAAAAAAAAAAAAATTTTACAAACTGATTTTTTGTTCATCCCGCTAAAAAAATAATTTAAAAGTGATCAAAAAATTTATAAAAGCAAATGGAACCCCAAATTTAAAGGGTCGGTTTTCCTGCAATAAAAAAAACCTTACACACCTGTATGGGGAAAAATAAAAAAACATGCTATCAAAATAGTATCATAAATAGTTTTACCAAAAAAAACCCTTTTTTTCAAAGCACTTCAACATAAAAAAACTATATAAATTGAGTATCACTGTTACCATATTGACCCACAGGGTAAAACTTTTATACTGCACCCCTGACCGCGTAAAAAATAAAAATAAAAACCAGATTGCGTATTTTTTAATAATGCCTCCAAAAACCTTAATAAAAACAATCAAAACTCAAAAACCCTAATTATACCCAAAAAAAAATCAACTAAACTCTTGATCCAATTGAGGGAATTTTTGGGAAACAAAAAAAATATTCCTTTAGGGTTTATTGGGCCCCTTTCCTTATGGGTTAAAGTCTCACTTTTAAAAATTTCCCCCACCCCTCCTTTTTCCACATCTTTCCTACCCTCATAAACTAGACATTTTATTTTTCAATCGTATTAACTATGTAACGATAAGGCATTTTGTAGGCTCTAGATGGAAAACCCCAACACTGCACTGTTCAGCCATGGTCCTGTAAATTAGTTGGCCTAAGCTCCTAATTTTAAAGACATTTTTCAAAATTTAAAATTTGTGGGGACACTGTGCCCATAATGAAATGTTCATATCACCATTTATTTATTCTCACTGTAATTGATATGCTTTGTCAAACTCTTCAAATGGATTTTTAAACCTGTGATTTCAGATCTATATACATTCTGTGTTAATTCTTTCTGCAGGAGTTTGGAAAGTTTAGTGCAAGTACATAATATAAGAGAGCAACATCACACATTTTCACACAAGTAAGACATAGTTATAACTAAGAAATGATTGAATCGATTGTCTCTTAAGTGGAGTGTTGACATACGCTTTCGTATGTGAAATGTAATGTTTGCTATACTGGTTGCCGCCATCCTTTATCAAATAAGAATTAACTACACAGATAAATCACATCATTATGATCACTTCCTTTCGATGTCGGCAGCATGTAGCTCTTGAAGTCACACGTCGTGAGCTGGCTTGATGGCTATAAAAGGTGTTTGATAGGCTGTCTGCACAAGTATCCCTCATTGCTGTCATGGTTAAACAGGGAGATTTATCAAAGTTGGAAAAAGAGATGATTGTTGGCTTATGGGTCAAGGGTGGAAGTATTTTTCAAACTGCACAGTTTATGAACTGTTCCCTTGCTGCTGTGGTGAAAGTGTAAGTGAGTGGACATATGGCACCATTGTGAATGAGTGAAATGAAAACTGCAGAGCACCACATGCCACTGATGTGAGAGCTACATCAGCTACAAATGCATGAGGGTGGACTGACACGCTACAGTGAAGCAGCTCAAAGCCAGAAAAACCGAGAGGGCTACCAGACATATCTAAAACAATAGTTTCATAAACCTAATGGCATAGGGGGCTCTGAAGAAGATGAAGGGTCACTGTACCTCTACTAACAAAGTTTCATGGGAGAAAATGGTTTTAATTTTCACACCAGTATCAGAATTAGATTGTCACTGATGAATGGATGGATGCCAGCAGAGAAACATTAGAGAACAAACTCCCTGAAACCATTACTGGAAGAGCACAAGCTGGTGGTGGAAAATGTTTGCATGGCATTCTCTGGAAGGCACTCTCAACCAATTTGCATATGCATCCATCCTTGCAGATCACGTACAGCCATTCATTCTTATTGGCTTCCCTAGGGTGGATGGGATCTTCCAGCAGAACAAAGGCGACATTTCACACGGAAGTAATTTCAACTTGTCTGAGGAACATACTTTCTAGTATCTAACCCTTGGCCATAATAATACCCACAGACTTGTACCCAAATGAGCTGTAGGACCACTTCACTCATTGTGTTTGCTTTATGGATCCTCCTACATGCACTCTGCAGCACTTGTGGGTGCACTGAATTCAGCATGGCTCCAGACACTTGCGAAAACCTACCAGGACCTTATTGAGTCACTCCTAGACCATTAGCTGCTGTCCCTGCTGCACACATTTTTTACACTTGATATTAGCTGGTGGTCATAGTAATGTGACTTGTCTGGGTAAATGGAATTAAATAACATTGACCAATAACTTGACATATATTGTGTAGATAATGTAGACAGAGCTATAAGGAGTCCGTTGAGCAACTGATTCTGCAGCAATCTGTTATATACTGTATGTAGAACAGAAAATATCATGTTTGATTTATCTTGTTACAGGTAATAAAGTATGATCCATTATATTTAGCAGGGTAATGGTAAGATGAAATGTAAATTATAAATTGGATTGTATGATCATACAGATTATTGGACACAGGAGGACTGTAAATACAATGATCTAATCTGCATTAACTATGCATGTACCCAGCAGGATGCACAAGAGTAATCAATGTATATAAATAAGATATATAAAGATTTAGAAATGCATGTTACTACTATGCAGGACAGACAGAAAAACTGCTAACACATTTATTTCATTGTACTGCACAAATGACTGGTTTACCTGATCTTTTACACATATCTTTATGTATAAATTGTTATTGTTCCGGTGCAGTGGTCTTGGAAAATGGAGTATCATAGCAAATAATTTTGATTTAAAGTCTTCTACAGCTTCTATGCAGATTCATGTATCTCTGTGTACAGACTGAAAGAAGAGTGTGTACTCTGAGTCTGCAGTCTGTAACGATGCTGGTGGACTCCAAACAACAAGCAAACCAAAAAAGAAAGTACTTCAGCAGTCACAAGAAACAACAATGTGAAATATGCATTCATCAAAAGATGAGTCAGCAAACAGACAGAAGCCAGATTGTGTTAGCAGCATTGTTGGTGGAGATTCCACCTGTGGGTTCAATCCAGAAACAAGACTGAAAAAGAGATAACTGGCCCTAACTAACTGTACATAAATCTTCCCCTAACCCTTACCTTATGGCTGACCATAGCAGAACCTATCCATATCCCTGAAACTGACTCTAAAGATTTTCTTTAAAAATGTCCCTAAACTACAACTGACCCTAACACAGAAAGTGGCTTTATTACCGAGAACATACAGGAACTAAACACCAAACTGATTTTCTCAAGGACTTCAAAGCTCTAGAATTTGACCTAACAGAACTCTGACAAGAAACAACAATATACCAGATCTTGAAATAACTGGAATAGACAATAGATTTCAAGAAACGATAATTTCACATGTCAGGACTAGACAGGATACCTTTCAATATACTCTACATCAGACCGCCAGACTCAAATGAGTTTTAGGCTATGTTCTCACGATGTACTGCGGCACATACAGTACGCGCCACAGTACGTCTTGTCTTTCGGGAGCTCACGCTGACACACGCGTACTGCCGCGGTGTGTGTGGGAGCGCGGCAGCCTGCCAGCCCAATTGACATTCATTACTTGCGGCCCCTATTCGCCGCAAGTAATTGACATGTCATTTATTTCCCCGCGTGTACAATACGATCGTATTGTACGAGCGAGGAGAGGAGGCGTAATCCATAGTTCTCTATGAGAACTATGGATTACCATAATTTTGAAATTACCCTGTGTGAACATAGCCTTAAAGAGGCTAGAAGAAACTAACGACCTTTAGGTGAGGGACCAGGTCAGCTGACATGCAAAGATCCTAAACAATTGCCATGCAAACACTCCAGATAATCACAGACAGACATGACACATCATAGATTGTAAGTAGTGTTGAGCGATTGCGTTGGCTATCGAGATCGATCGATAGTCGATAGTCGGCCACTATCGATAAGGTTCTTTCGATAGTGAGCATCGATTATGCGCGATGACCATTAAAGTCTATGGGAGAGCAACAACACCTTCATTATTACACCCAAACAAGGCTGGAGAAGCTGAAATTAACATCCACAACAGTCAAATGGATACGTGCTACATCTTAGGCAACACACTTAGGTTATAAAAGTCACAGAAAAAAAGTCACAGACCATTTACTATCCCTGTCTTGTACCACAGCCTGACCCTTAAACCTGCATCACCCACAAATTAAAAAGTGCCAGAAGGCAGTATGATTTGAACCATCATGTTACTTGAACTGGACATTGAATATCCCTGTCCTGGAACGCAGCATGAGCCCCAAACCTGCATGACCCCCAGATTTAAAAAGTGCCGCAAAAAGGAGTCTTTCAACCTCCATTTTATTTGAACTGGACACTATCTATCTCTGTCCTGTACCGCAGAATGACCATTATACCTGTCTGACCCACATTTTAAAAAGTGCCGGAAAAAAGGGAGTCTTTCAACCACCATTTTAGTTAAAACCCTGGACATTGAACTATACCGTCCTGGGCCACGCATGACCCCCAAACCTGCATGACCCCCACATTTAAAAAGTCGGAAAAAGGAGTCTTTCAACCACCATTTTAGTTGAACTGGACATTGACTATACCTTTCCTGGGCCACGCATGAGCCCCAAACCTGCATGACCCCACATTTAAAAAGTGCCAGAAAAAGGAGTCTTTCAACACCATTTTAGTTGAACTGGACATTGACTATACCTGTCCTGGGCCACAGCATGAGCCCCAAACCTGCATGACCCCACATTTAAAAAGTGCCGAAAAAGGAGTTTTTCACACCATTTTAGTTTCACTGGACATTGACATACCTGTCCTGGGCCACAGCAAGACCCAGGGCCGGAGTTACAGTGGGTGGGGTTTGAAAGCCCAGGCTGGCGTCATCTATTAACAGCAGGTTAAAATGCCTGATGACGCAGCAACGAAACTGTCGTGCTGAAGCAGAGTGGGGAAAAGGGAAGGGGTTAGAACTCCAGCCTTCCTCTGTACACAGTCCCAAAACCTGGGTAAACGCTTGCCCTCCGTATGAGTGTGGAACAATTGAGCTTACACTTGGAAATACTGGTGGTTAACGCTCCTGTTACACCAGGTGCCCTTATCTTGGGATTCTTTTCTCATTTACTCAACGTGCTGGAGGAAATGGTCTCTGTACTTTTTTTCTCTGTCCGTGCTCCATACTCCATGTCCTCTGAATAACCTACATCTGGTCAAGTTTTCCTGTCCTCCTTGTACAATTCAGAGGAATTTTTTTAACACTATTTTGTACATGCAAGTTTTTTTGTACTTTAATTCTAGAAAACACATAATTAAAATAGGATGGAATCCCACCATGACTTTGTTTCTCTTTTTTTCATTGTATTAAATGGGTTGTCTCAATACAGGGATTGATAGCTAAGTTAAAGATCTTGCAAAAACAAGTCATTTTGCAATATGTGTCCATTAACAGTGTCCTACCTATTCCTGTTTCTGACAGCACCATCACCCTTGAGCCACTCTTGACAATTGTGAAGAACAAATGTCTGTTAGAAACAACATTTTTTAGATAGGACCTGTAGTATAGCTGCAGTCACAGCAAAAGCCCCCAAAAATTCAAAGCATGACCCTTGAGCCACTTTGGTCAATTGTGAAGAACAAATGGCTGTTAGAAACAACATTTTTTAGAAAAGGACTGTAGTAAAACTGCATTACAGCAAAATGCCCCCAAAAAATCAAGCATGACCCTTGAGCCACTTTGGTCAATTTTTGAAGAACAAATGTCTGTTAGAAACAACATTTTTTTATAATGGGTATATTTTGATTTCAAAGCAGCATGACCCCAAAAAATTTTAAAAAAATGGGTTAGACTTAAAA
>JAODAL010046320.1:0-31052 GCA_025379985.1 Phyllomedusa bahiana | reverse complement strand
TCCTTAGGGGGGGGTTTTTTTCCCTGTTTTGGGTTTTAAAGGGGACCCTTTTTGTTTCTTTTTTTATTTCCTCAGGGGGTGTGCCCATTTTTTTGCGGGTTCCCAGTAAGGGGGCGCGGTTCTCCATTTTTTCTATGGGGTTCCCCATTTCGGGGGGGCTTGTTTTCTCCATTTTTCTTGGGAGTTCCATAAGGGGGGGCTGTTTTTTTCCCATTTGTTCTAGGGGGGTTCCGTCGGGGGAAGGCGTGTTCTCCCATTCTTTCTTGGGGAGTTCCCGTACGGGGGGGCCGGTTCTCATTTGTTCAGGGGGAGTTCCCCTTTCGGGGGAGGGGGTGTTCTCTTTGTTCTATGGGAGTTCCAGTAAGGGGGGCTGTGTTTCCTTTTGTTTAGGGGGTTTCCCGTAAGGGGGGCCCCCAGTTCTTGGGGTTCCCCTTCCCCTTTTCCCCCTTTTCTAGGGGAAAGCCCCAGTACGGGGGGCGCTGGTTCATTTTTTTAGGGGGAGTTCCGTCAGGGGGCTGTTTTTCCCCTTTTTCTGGGGATTTCCAGTCGGGGAGGCTGTGTTCCCCCTTTTCCTTTTTGGGAGTTCCCGTAAGGGGGGGGCCTGTGTTCCCATTTTTCTTGGGGATTTCCAGTCAGGGGGGGGTTTTTTTTTTTGGGAGGTGGGGCTGTGTTCCCCATTCTTCTATGGGTGTTCCCTTTTCAGGGGGGTTGGTTTTATTTTTTTTGGGTTCCCCTGGGGCCTTCCCCCTTTTTATGGGAGTTCCCAGTACGGGGAGGCTGTGTTTCCATTTTTTTGGGAGTTCGTACGGGGGGGCTGTGTTCCTTCTTTTTTGGGATTTTAAAACAGGGGGGGGTGTGTTCTCATTCTGTTTTGGGAGGTGCCTGTACAGGGGAGCGCTGTGGTTCTCTCCATTCTCTTCTATGGGGTTCCCAGTACAGGGGAGTCGGTGTTCTCTCATTTGTCTATGGGAGTTGACGGTACTGGGGGAGCGCTGTGTTCTCCATTATGTTCTATGGGAGTTCCCGGTACAAGGGAGAGCGCTCTGTGTTCTCATTATGTTCTATGGGGTTCCCAGTACAGGGGAGGCTGTGTTATCTCCATTCTGATCTATGGCAGTTCACAGTACTGGGGTGAGCGCTGTGTTCTCCACCTTCTGTTCTATGGGAGTTCACAGTACTGGGGGCACTGTGTTCTCCATTCTGTTCTATAGGAGTTTTGTACAAGGTGAGGCTGTGTTCTCCATTTTGTTCTTATGGGTAGTTTCCCAGTAGCAGGGGTTGCGCTGTGTTTCTGTCCATTTATGTCTTTTGGGTAGTTCCCAGTAAGGGGACGCGCTGTGTTATCCAAATTCTCTTTCTATGGGAGTCTACCAGTACAGGCAGCGCTGTTGTTCTCCAATCTTCTATGGGAGTTCCCTAGTTTACAGGGGTGCGCCGGGGTGTTTTTCCATTTCTTCTTTGGAGTTCAGGTACCAGGGGGCGCTGTGTTCTCTCCATTCTGTTATATGGGAGTTTCCAGTACAGAGAGCGCTGTGTTCTCCATCTTCTGTTCTATGGGGTTCCCGTAAAGGGGAGATCTGTGTTCTCCATTCTGTTCTATGAGAGTTCCAGTACAGGGGAGCGCTGTGTTCTCCTTTCTCCTATATGGGAGTTACAAGTTCCAGGGGTGCGCCTGTGTGTTTCTCCATTGTGTTCTTTGGGAGTTCCCGGGGTACAGGGGCTAGAGCGCTGTGTTCTCCATTCGGTTCTATGGGATAGTTCCCAGTAAAGGGGAGCGCTGTGTTCCCATTTGTTCTTTGGGAGTCTTACCAGTACAGGGGAGACACTGTGTTCTACTCCATTCTCTTTCTATGGGAGTTCACAGTACAGGCAGGCTGTGTTCTCCTTTCTGTTCTATGGCAGTTCCCAGTACAGGGGAGCGCTGTTGTGTTCTTCATTCTGTTCTATGGGAGTTCACAGTACAGGGAGCGCTGGGTTATCTCCATTCTGTTCTTTGGGAGTTCTGTACAGGGAGAGCTGTGTTTCTACATTCTGTTATATTGGGAGTTCCCAGTACACGGAGCGCCTGTGTCTCCCTTCTGATTATGGGTGTTCACACAGTACAGGGGAGCGCATGTGTTCTCTCCATTTGGTCTATGGAGGTTCCCAGTTACAGGAGAGCGGCTGTGTTCTCTCCATTCTCCTCTATGGGAGTTCCCAGTACAGTGGAGCGCTGTTTTCTCTCCATTCTGTTCTATGGAGGTTCCCAAGTACAGGGGGTTAGAGCGCTGTGTTTCTCCATTCTGTTCTATGGGAGTTCCAGTACAGGGAGCGCTGTGTTCTCCATTCTCTTATGGGAGTTCCCAGTACTGGGGTGCGTTGTGTTCTCAATTCTGTTCTATGGATGTTCCAAGTAAAGGGGAAGCGCTGTGTTCTCATTTCTCTTTATATGGGAGTTCACCTAGTAAGGGGAAGCGGTGTGTTTCTCATTCTGTTCTTTATAAGTGGTTCCCAGTACAGGGGAAGCGCTTGTGTTCTCATTCTGTTCTATGCGAAGAGTTCCAGTACAGGGGAGTGCTGTGTTCTCCATTCTTGTTCTATGGGAGAGTTCCCAGTACTGGGGAGCGCTGTGTTCTCCATTATGTTCTATGGGAAAAGTTCCCAGTACACGGGTGCGCTGTGTTCCTCGTTATCCATTCTCCTCTATGGAGGTCCCAGTATCAGGGAGCGCTGTGTTTCTATTCTGTTTACTATGGGAGTTCCCAGTACTGGGGTGCGCTGTGTTTCTCTCCTTTCTGTTCTATGGGTGTTCCCTGTAAAGGGGAAGCGCTTGCGTTATCCTTCTGTTTTTGGGGTTCCTAGTTCAGGGAGCGCTGTGTTCTCCATTCTGTTCTATGGCGTGTTCCATGTTCAGGGAGCGCTGTGTTCTCCTACATTCTGTTCTCTAGGAGGTCCCAGTTCAGGGGTGCGCTGTGTTCTTCCATTCTGTTCTATGGGAGTTCCAGTACAGGGTAGGCTTGTGTTCTCTCCATTATGTTATATGGGGTTCTGGTACAGGGGGAGGCGCTTTGTTTCTCCATTCTGTTCTTTGGGTGTTCCGTACAGGGGAGCGACTGCGTTCTCCATTATGTTCTATGGGCAGTTCCTTGTTACAGGGGAGCGCTGTTCATTCATTCTGTTCTTTGGGAGTTCCCAGTACAGGGGAGCGCTGTGTTCCTCTCCATTCTGTTCTATAGGAGAGGTCCCAGTACAGGGGTGCGCTGTGTTCTCTCCTTTCTGTTCTATGGGAGTTATTCCCAGTACAGGGGAGCGCTGTGTTCTCTCCATTCTGTTCTATGGGTGTTCCTGGTACAGGGAAAAGCCTTTGTTCTCTCCTTCTGTTCTATGGGGTTCCAAGTACTGGGGAGCGCTGTGTTCTCTCCATCATTCCTGTTCTATGGGATGTTCCAGTACAAGGGGTGCGCTGTGTTCTCTCCATTTTGATTTATGGGAAGTTCCGGTACAGGGGAGGCTCTGTGTTCTCCTATTCTGTTTCTATGGACAGTTTCTAGTACAGGGGAGCACTGTGTTCTCCATTCTGTTATATGACGTTTCTATACAGGGGTGATGTGTGCTCTCTTTTTTTTCTATGGGTGTTCCTGTACTGGGGGAGCGCTGTGTTCTCATTCTGTGCTTTGGGAGTTCAGTAACAGGGGAGCATGTGTTCTCCTTTCTGTTCTATGGAGTTCCCAGTACAGGGGAGGCACGGGGTTCTCCATTCTGTTCTATGGGAGTTCCCAGTACAGGGGAGCAATGTGTTCTCCATTCTGTTCTATGGGAGGTCCCAGTACAGGGGAGCTGGATGGAGAAGAAAAAGAAAAGAGAACATCTCTCATCATCATTAGCTATCACTATACGGTCACTGTTGCGCCTGTGTACAACTGTTAGTCACATGCGGTGGTTGCATTTGGTCATGGTCTGGCAGTATTACTTGGTCCTGTGACAGTGCTGAGCTGGAAAGCATTGCTCCCTGGGTCAGTGCTGGTGACCATGTACTATGGAGCCTTATAGAGTTAATTGACTGTGAGAACCGAAAACCTGGCAAATAGGACAGAGATATTATCAGTGTGTGACTCAGACTGTGGCGCAAGAGTCCTGGAAGAGAGCTGCCGGTGGTTACTGCCATTGGCAATGTTCTGTAAGACCTGAGGACCTGCTATTGTTACGGGAACTACCAAGCCTCATGAGAACCTATCCTGCCCCCATCCTCGTGACGTCTCCTGATGTCGAAATCACTCACGTTCCTTTAGAGAAATGATTGCTAGTATGAGGGACAGGCTCAGGTGATTCCTTCCTGTGGTCCTAATGGAGGAGAGGGCCATGGTATGTCCTCTCCACAGGTGAGATGAGCTGAGACGTCAATTTTTACAACTCGAGCTATTGTATCCTCTGTGGGACATCACCTGTGCCGCGGTTTTGTAAAATCATAGTGGATGTTGTAATACGATGAGATTGAGCAGATATATTGGTGCAACTTATGTATGGAAAATATACCACCACTCAACAATGAAACCAGCAGAAAGACAGAACTCTCCTTGACCACTGCACCAAAATAATTACAAAGAGCAGGGTAATTGGCTATTGTCGTACACTGTCGGAGGACAAAAAAAACGACTAAAATCGTTCTTGATAATGGGTTTTCTGTCCACTGCCTGTACAGAAGCAGTGTAAAATAACGGCCGTTTTTTTGGTGGCGGTCTTTGCTCTGTTTTTAAATGTATGCACAAATTAATGCTATTGGATGTATGTACACCCTTACAGGTGGAGGTTAACATGTTAAGTAGTCACTTCCTTTAGATCACGGTTAGCCTTTGTGTGACTTTGTCCTTTGGTGTGCCTTGCTGCTGCTGCGTGCTACTGCTTTTATTAATTTTGTACCAGATTCTTGCCACCAAAATCCACAAACAACACTCAATTATCTTTCCTTACTGCCAGATAACTGTATTAGCGTCAAAATCTGTAAAGAAAAGGATTCTTGCTCCAAAATCCCAAAAAACGCATCTTTTGCGCCAAATTCCGTAAAAAAAAATATTTTTAGTGTCAGATGGAGATCACTTTATTAGCGCCAAAAATTTTTAAAGATATTGATCTTAGCGCATATCCTAAAAAAAAACGGATTTGGCGCCAAAAATCCATAAAAAAAAATATTTTTGGTTGTCAAAAGATTGATCACTTTAATTGTGCCAAAAATCTGGTAAAAAAAAATTTTTTTTAGAGCAAAAAACGTAAAAAATCGGATTTATTGGGGGTGTGCCATAATCTGGAAAAAAAACCTTATTTTTGGCGTCAGAAGCGAGGGATAACGTTTTAGCACCAAAAATCTTGGAAAAAAAAATTATTTTAGAGCCAAAATAATGTAAAAAATCGGGATTTTGCTCCAAAATCCGTAAAAAAAATAACGTTATTTCCTGGCTGTCAGGAAGCTGAGAACTTTATTTGCACCAAAAATATGTTAAGAAAAGGATTTTAGCATCAAAATCTGTAAAAAAAAACAGAATTATGATGCCAAAATCTGGTAAAAAATTTTTTTAGCGAATAAAAATATGAATTGCGCAACAAAATCGTGAGCTTCCTGTGATGTCACAGTAAAAGGTTGGCATTCAAGGTTTCTCAAGGTACTGTAGCTTCTCTCAGTCGGCAGCACTCATGCAGCCCTGAACCATGACACTCCCACCACCATGCCGAACAGTAGGCAGACCCACTTGTCTTTGTACTACTCACCTGGTTGTGCAACAGAAGCTTTGTCATGTTATTCTTTGTCCCACAGGACATAGGGTTTTTTTATCCTGTAATCCATGTCCTTAGTCTGCTTGTCTTCAGTAAACACTGTTTGTGGCTTTCTGGTGAATCCATCTTTAGAAGAGGCTTCCTTTTGGGACGACAGCCATGCAGACCAATGTATTGCAGTGTGCGGCATGTGGTCTGAGCACTGACAGGCTGACCCCATGCCCTTGTAACTTCTGCAGCAATGCTGACAGCGCTCATCACTGGATTGCGAGAATATGTGCAGTCATCTCTTCCTGAGTGGAACCTGTTGTAAATCGGGTGGGTAGTGGATCACTGGACCTCCGCAAGCGTTGGTAGTTAAGCCACTCCTGGGAGCGGGGTGTATATGTAGCCAGGTTTCTCAGAGCCCGACGCAAAGCGGGATGGACTTGCTTGCGGGTGAGGCTACAGGGTCGTCTCTCTGAGTGATTGCTGTGCAATGGCGGCCGAGGTGCAGCGAGGTAAAGAATTCGTTAGTCCGAGTATCGTAGTAGTCGTGGACAGGCTGGAGCGAAGGGTCAGGGCAGGCAGGGCAGAGGTTCGTGGTCGTGGACAGGCAGGAAGGTCAGGGCAGGCGGCAGAGGTTCGGAGTCGAGAAACGTAGCAAGAGGTCTGGTACACGGTAAGGCGACAATATACTTCAGGAACGCTTTCTCTACGGCTCGGGGCAGCATAGATTCAGCAAGGAGTGACTGCAGAGCGGACCCTTAAATAGGGGAGGCGTCTGGCAGACAACCAATTATCGGGACACTGGCCCTTTAAATTTACGAGAACGCGCGCGCTAGGGAACGGGCACACGTGGCCTGGCCGGCAGGGGACGCGGACGGGACAGGAACGCGGCCGGGTAAGTTACTACCAGGGGCGGACCCCCGGCTCGTCCGCGGCCAGCCGGCAGCACCCGACCCCGGCAGGCGCCCGGGAGGGGAACCACAGGTGCGCCCGCGACCCGCGGGGCCGGGAAGCGGGGGCAGCCGCTACACCTGTCTTGTTAAACCCCTGTATGGTCTTGGCCCCCGCTCTGCAGCTCAGTGTCAGGTTGTTGGCCCCCGCGCTGCAGTTCAGTGTCAGGGTGTTGGCACCCGCTCTGCAGCTCAGTGTCAGGGTGTTGGCCCCCGCGCTGCAGCTCAGTGTCAGGGTGTTGGCCACCTCGCTGCAGCTCAGTGTCAGGGTGTTGGCCCCCGCGCTGCAACTCAGTGTCAGGGTGTTGGCCTCCGCGCTGCAGCTCAGTGTCAGGGGGTTGGCGCTGCAGCTCAGTGTCAGGGTGTTGGCGCTGCAGCTCAGTTTCAGGGTGTTGGCCCCCGCGCTGCAGCTCAGTGTTAGGGTGTTGGCCCCCGCGCTGCATATCAGTGTCAGGATGTTGGCCCCCTCTCTGAAGCTCAGTGTCAGGGTGTTGGCCCCCGCGCTGCAGCTCAGTGTCAGGGTGTTGACCTCCGCGCTGCAGCTCAGTGTCAGGGTGTTGGCCCCCGCTCTGCAGCTCAGTGTTAGGGTGTTGGCCCCGGCGCTGCAGCTCAGTGTCAGGATGTTGGCCCTCGCTCTGCAGCTCAGTGTCAGGGTGTTGGCCCCCGCGCTGCAGCTCAGTGTTAGGGTGTCGGCCCCCGCTCTGCAGCTCAGTGTCAGGGTGTTGGCCCCCGCTCTGCAGCTCAGTGTCAGGGTGTTTTTCCCCGCGCTGCAGCTCAGTGTAGGGGTGTTGGCCCCCATGCTGCAGCTCAGTGTCAGGGTGTTGGCCTCCGCGCTGCAGCTCAGTGTCAGGGTGTTGGCGCTGGCAGCATCGGTGTCAGGGTTGTTGGCCGCTGCAGCTCAGTGTCAGGGTGTTGGCCCACGCTCTGCAGCTCAGTGTCAGGGTGTTGGCCCCCGCTCTGCAGCTCAGTGTCAGGGTGATGGCGCTGCAGCTCAGTGTCAGGGTGTTGGCCCCCGCTCTGCAGCTCAGTGTCAGGGTGTTGGCCCCCGCTCTGCAGCTCAGTGTCAGGGTGTTGGCCCCCGCTCTGCAGCTCAGTGTCAGGGTGTTGGCCCCCGCTCTGCAGCTCAGTGTCAGGGTGTTGGCCCCCGCGCTGCAGCTCAGTGTCAGGGTGTTGGCCCCCGCTCTACAGCTCAGTGTCAGGGTGTTGGCGCTGCAGCTCAGTGTCAGGGTGTTGGTCCCCCCTCTGCAGCTCAGTGTCAGGGTGTTGGTCCCCGCGCTGCAGCTCAGTGTCAGGGTGTTGGCATCTTCTTATAGCCTCAGCCATCTTTTTGTAGAGAAACCTTTCCTTTTTTCAGATCCTCAGACAGTTCTTTGCCATGAGCCATTTTGAACTTCCAGTGACTGGTATGAGAGAGTGTGAGAGCGATAACACCAAATGTAATACCCATGCTCCCCATTCACACCTGAGACCTTGTGATGCTAGTGAATCACATGACACCATGGATTAAGACTAAGGGGGACATGTCTGAAAACTGCCTTGGTCTAAGACTTTTCTTGTTGCCCATAGCAACCAATCAGGTTCCCCTTTCATTTCTTTTTTTTTTTTTAAATAATTTTATTGACACCAAAGAAACAGACAGTAGTATAAAAATACAAGATAGACAATAATCCATGTCAGTATTACAAAACCATCCACCCAACAATAAACAACACCCCCCACCCCCATGCACGTACAGTTCCAACACCCAAACAAATACATCGGAGTCACACGTAGCTTATTGGTCTCAGTCGCCTCTAGGAGTTCTCTCACCATTCTGTTGCCCTCCCTATCAGTCCACCTTAAGTGGGCATAGATCATCCGCCAGGGCTTTAAGTAAGTACCACGTCGTATCTTTAAAAGGACGCATAAGATTTCTTATTTCCTGAGATGTTAACATTTTTTAAATAAAAATTCTCCATGTACGGAAAAACCCTGCAACTCGCTGTTCTTTATTGTTCTCCACCTCCCTTTTGTCTAAAGTAAGAAATTGCTTAACCGATGCTACTACCATTTCCATGGATGGGACCTCCTGATCAAGCCACCGCTTCAGGAGGCATCTCTTTGCAACCAAAAAGAAGATGTGAATCAGTATTGAAAGCTTAGAGTCATTCGGGTTGATATGAAAGATCATTGAGTAGGAAGAGAGATCCATCTCCAAATCCAGGTCACTGCGGAGTAAATTTAATACTTGCTCCCAAAAATCTTGGGATTTTGAACAAGCCCATATGCCATGATATAAATCCGCACCCGGGAGCAGACATGTAGGACAAGCCAACAGTCTATCTGGCACCTTTGGATGTGGAGGAATATCGAACGCATATATTGCATGGTGTAACAATTTAAATTGAGATTCTCTCCAATTTTCGCGCGGGACAATTTTCCTTACGAGCTGCCATCCATCCAGGATTTGCCCAGGTAAATCCGGATCCCCCAATTGGCGCGCCCAGCGTGCAAATACTGTAGTTTGGTTCTTATCCCCGAGACAATCCCTGAGGGTCATATATAAAAATGATAAGGAGTTTTTTCGTGGGGGTGATCCTATAAAGACATCAAATCTATTGGTTTGGAACTCTTTCGAATAATTCCGTAAGCGATCCCGCAGAAACCCCATGACCTGAGCATAAGCCGAGTAACAACCCCCTAAATTCTGGGTTCTCACCTCCCTACGGAAAATCCGGATGACCCCACAGATGCAGGTGTTTAGAGCATAGAAAGGAAAGACCCATCAGTTTTCTAACCGCTTTCCATGCGGCCACAGTATCTTTTATGACTAAAGATTTCCTGATAGACAGCGGGATACTCGAGTATTTCGTGTGTAATAAGCTATTTAGGTTCCCCTTACATTTCTTCAGATCACTATATAAAATGAAAGGGGAACGCTGATTGGTTTCTATGGGCAACAAGAAAAGTCGTAGACCAAGACAGTTTTCAGACATATCCCCCTTAGTGATATCATCTTTAGTCCATTTTCAATAAATATTATTATTTGTAATTATATTATATAATATATTAATTATATTTCCCTATTATCTATCAGGGACTTTGTAGGATTTGGGTAAGGACTAGGGGTCGCCCTTATTAGGACGGTTACACCATTCTTTGTGATAGTTAGGGCAAGTCCTGTTTTGTTGAGGGTAAGTGTAAGGTTTCTCAGACATTTGATTTAAATATGAAATGTAAGTCTAAGTTTTATTGTACTTAGTGCAACACCGCAGTATTCTTTTGGGTTAATGGTATTTTGTGTTGCGGATATATGTACAACTGGAGTCCCCCACTCTGTGGCCATCTAGGGGATTTTGTTTGGTTGTAATTAGAATCAGATTGCATCTGGACAGGAAGAAATCCATTGCTGACATCTTTGTTGATGTGCCACGTTGAAAGTCGTGGGCAGCTTAAACATCTTTTGATCAAAATATGTGAACCGAGAGTCTCAGTTTTTTCATGTATGATAGATAGCATAAATGCTTCTTTAGGGATTTCCACATAATGTATTGTCCTTTTTGCAGTAGTGTGCCGCTGGCGGTGGTGTGCGTGTGTACATGTGTACATATATATATATATGTGCCGCAGCCCTGCCAGTGGCACCCAGGTTTGCATATGTTTTTTCAGAAGTGTTTTTTGTGCAGAACCATACGTTATATTTGGTATATATTGATTTTAACCTATATGGGGAGGAAAGGGTGCTCCATTTTGATTTTCTGCACCCGCCCACTCTCACAGGCTGTCATAAGAAGTGCAGCTTGCAGGTTGTTTTTTTTTTTACATTTTTTTATATCTGGATAAAGGAGGTCGGTTGACCCAGTGAGAGGCATGAATGTGGCTCTATTGAGAGGTAAAAATATTTTAGGACTGCCCTATTTGAGATCACGATGAAAGTCGTGGGCAGCTTAAACATCTTTTGATCAAAATATGTGAACCGAGAGTCTCAGTTTTTTCACTCGATCCTCAAGGTCACAATAATCCACTCACATGATTGCTAGATTTCATGGTGTGAGTATACGGATACGTAAGCCTTGGGAGAGCAGACTCTTGTGTTGTAGATGGTTTGGTATGGACTTAAAGGGGTTTTGCCAGGAAGTGAGCTCCTCACCTAACAGGCTGTTACTACCCTCTTGAGGCTTGAAAAAAGGGGCGTTGTGTTTCTGTGTTTAAAAAAAACAAGTACCTCCTCTATGATATCATTACATCACCTCCCATGCACATTCCTGATACTCAGTCTCTGTAGTTGAGCAAACATTGTTTTGCTAATCCACAGAGGAGAACTGTATTGTGCACAAGCTGTATGCGTTTTATTTCTCCCTCTTATTTGCTCAGGAGAGAAGATAAGCTCCTAGCAGGCAGCCTTCTTTCATTCCTTCACGAATGGCTGCAGGGGGAGAGGGAGGAGGGCTTAGCAGGGATCCAGGGAGCGTCTGCATGTTTACTCAGATAATTACATTACAGCCAGTGGATTCTCTATACAAAAGACACAGGATCTTTCTCCCCAGTCCCTTCAAAGCTCGTTCATGTTCCCTGCCATCAGATAAGAAGTGCAAACAACGCAAGCGCGGCCAGATCAGCTCCTGTCAGCCCCTGGCCGTGTCTAATGTAAACTGTCAGGAAACCAAGGGCATGTAAGGAGGGCTGTAGCTCTCACAGGCTTCACTTTTTTTGATGACATATATTTGGAAAAATGATTAAATACCCATTTTGGAGGATCCCACGTCAACATTGGATCGTGGCAAAACCTCTTTAAGTGAGGTGTAAAGTCCAAGGGATCCCCATGTCCTTGAGCAGGGGGTTTATTGCTGTACGTGTAGTTTATGCAAGATACTAAAAGCAGAGGTTCACATACTTCTGCCACTCACATATATTTCTAATTTTAGATAATTTTTCTCGACAAATAAATGACCGAGTCTAATATTTTGGATACATACGTTTGGTTTGGTCCGCTCCACCTACTTTTAGGACTTTTGTGAAAATCTGGTGAAATTTTAGGTCAAATTTATGCAGAGAAATAGAAATTCTAAAGGGTTCATAAAGTTTGAAACACCAATGTAAGTCCAAAGCCAGGATGCAAAAAAATCAATGGCAAACTATCCAGTGGAAGAAGATCACTGCTTGAGGCAGAACATTGCGAAAGCCATGGTTGTATCTCCAGGGCTTGGTCCTCACAATAGTTACTGGCCAGAAGACACATGATTGATGAGGAACACAGATGACATACATAGCCACCTAGAATGGCTGAATTCCAGTACAAGTGATACTGAAGTGGCGCCAAATCCTTCAACTAATTATCACCTGTGTCTATTCTCCACTTGCTTCACATCCCCCGGGGGGGCAGGATTGAGGTTTCAGTTTAGGAAAAGCAATTTAGGAAAACACAATCTACAACATCATTAAAAAGCTAATGACATTTCTCTGGCTCCTAAGCTTAGAGTAATAGAGGTTTCTTCATCATGCACATAAAAATTCAGTCCATACGGCCAAAGAATGAAGATCCAGAGCATAGGACCCCCTTTACTGATTAATGGGGGCATCTCCCCAAGCTGTTTCACTGAGTCACAAGCAGTTTTACACTCACTCTGTCTCCGCAGACTGTGGGTGGTTCTATAGCAGGGATTAGTATATTTAGCTTCTCTGTAAGTAGCTGAACTGTTATACTGATAAGTGCAGGAGATGTTATATCTTCAGTAAACAAAAGGTACAAGTGCTGTGAGGACTGAAAACTATAAGCTTATCTGTAATCTTGTTAGAGAGAATTAGTTTCCTCGGGACTGAGCCATCTGTTCATGACAACTCCCTGCTCTGCTCTCTCCTCCAGATAACAGAATTATGGTCAGGTAACTATAGAAACCTGTGTGCAATCAGCGCACATAGAACATCTCCTATCTCTATAGGAAAATCTAGTGACCATTGTATTCACAGGGTTTTATCGTTTCTCCATTTGGCAGCCGTTTATACTGGTTGCCAAGCAGAGCTTATGAAATGGAGGGGCGTGTTTCTTCCCCCCGCAGGGAGTATCTTCTCTCTGCAGACACGCCCCAGTGTGCACATGAGAATTCATTCTGTGTGAGCGGTGGGGGGGGGAGGGAGTGATTCTCAGCTGTCAGAGACTAAGGACTCATTGGAAGTAAAAAGCTAAGTGTAACTCCATAGTGTATATCTACATTTCTTGCTCTCTCTCTACATACTTTGTAACTAGAATGGGCATTTGACATTCAGGAGTCCGGGAGAGATGGGTGATTTTTTTTCTCTCTCTCTCATACACAGCCATATATCCTGCAGATTATTACACCTCCGACCTCTACAGATCTGCAGAACAAAACTATACGCTTTATCTGTTTGTGTTTACATGGGACTGCACATGATCTCTCGCTCTCTGCTGCAGGACCTCTGATCGCTGTCAGTGAACTCCGCACGCATACGTCGAAACTACCACTGATTACTGTTAGTGAACGGCGCAAACCCCCACACGCATACGTCAAAACTACCACTGATTGTTGTCAGTGAACGGCGCAAACCCCGCACGCGTAGGTAGAAACTACCACTGGTTGCTGTCAGTGAACGGCGCAAACCCCACACGCATACGTCGAAACTACCACTGATTGCTGTCAGTGAACGGTGCAAACCCCGCACGCGTACGTAGAAACTACCACTGATTGCTGTCAGTGAAGGGTCGCAAACTCCGCACGCATACGTCGAAACTACCACTGGTTGCTGTCAGTGAACGGCGCAAACCCCGCACGCATACGTCGAAACTACCACTGGTTGCTGTCAGTGAACGTCGCAAACCGCACGCGTACGTAGAAACTACCACTGGTTGCTGTCAGTGAACGTCGCAAACTCCGCACGCGTACGTAGAAACTACCACTGGTTGCTGTCAGTGAACGGCGCAAACCCCGCACGCATACGTCGAAACTCCCACTGGTTGCTGTCAGTGAACGGCGCAAACCCCACATGCATACGTTGAAACTACCACTGATTCTGTCTACTCCCGTGAAACCCCGCCTGCGTACGAAGAAAAAAAACCCACTGACTAGCGTACATTTGAACGGGCGGATTCCGCGGTACTTTTCCGAAAAAACAACTAAGATCTGTATAGCGAACGGTTTGCAAACCGACATCCGAATTAGAAAAGCGAAAACCCCCGCAGAAAGTCGAAACTACCACTGTTTGCTGTCAGTGAACGGCGCAAACCCCGCACCCTATGGAAACTCCCACGATTGCTGTCAAAAAACGCGCAAACCCCGCCCCCATATGTAGAAACTTCCACTGATTGCTGTCAGTAAACGCGCAAACCTCGCACCTATGTCGAAACTACCACTGTTTTGCTGTCAGTGAAGGGCGAAAACCCCGCACGCATATGTCGAAACTACCACGATTGCTGTCAGTGAACGGCGCAAACCCCGCACGATACGTCGAAACTACCACTGTTTGCTGTCGTGAAGGGCGAAAAAACCCCGCACGCATACGCGAAACTCCCAAAGATCTCTTCTCCTTCGTAAAATAGACCTGGGCCGGACGGGATGAAAATTTAAACCCAAGCCGCAGCCTATCACTTGAAGGAGGCGGATTCCGGCGGGAACAGTGTTTCCAAAAAAAACAACATAAGGGATCCTGTGATAGCAAGACAGATTTGCAAATGACATCCAATTGCAAAGTTGCTTGTTTTCACTGTCCCCGTATTCTGAAGACCATTTAATGTAATGAGAAAACCCCTTTAAGAAAAAGTCTTCGATTACTTGTCCCTTCATGTTAAAAGCTGATCTTTGTAGTAAGAAAACCCTTTTAAGAATTTCTAGTAGAGTGGCTATGGTTTTTCTAGGTTTCATGCCAAACCAAATAACCTGTTTCTGCTGTTTCTGAGGTATGGAACAACTTTGCACACCACGGGTAGCATGGGCTCAGGAGCTGTGCCTGCACCACTGGCAAAAACTTTGATCACAGCCATATAAGGAGTTTTCTCACCTTGTAGTTTCACAGAGTGACAGGCAGCTTCAGATTCACACTTCCTAATCAGGCAGTGGGTGGGTCTATAGCAGCAATTAGCACATTTAGCTCCTCCATAGCCAGCTTAGCTAAATGCAGAAGATTTCATCTGTATTAAACAAATAAATCTGTGGTAAGCACCCTTCCAAAGAGGGAAAAAAGTGATTATCAAAGGTAAACAAGCAAATCTTGTTAGAGATAAAGACTCAGCTCAGTTCAACCATGGTGACGTCACTGCCTCTTCTTTGTCTAATCAGGAAGGGAGATATGGACCTAGAGACACTCGTGTGCACTCAGTGCAGTGCAGATAAAATCTCTCTCATCTCCTGACCAGGGCAATATCAAAAGAGCAATGTATTTAGAAAAAGTATTCAATTACTTGCTCCTTCATGTTAAAAGCTGAACTTTGTAGTAAGAAAACCCTTTTTAATGATTTCCTATGGCTTTCCTAGGCTTTCTTTCAACCAAACAACCGATTTCTGCTATGTTGAGGTATGGAACAACTTTGCACCACAATATACGGTTACAGTACAAGGGTAGCATGGGCTCAGGAGCTGTGCCTGCCCCACTGGCAAAAACTCTGATCACAGCCATTAAAGGAGTTTTCTCACCATGTAGTTTCACAGAGTCACAGGCGGCTTAAGACACACTTTCTAGTCAGGCAGTGGGTAGTTCTATAGCAGTGATTTAGCATGTTTAGCTCTTCTATAACCAGCTGAGCTAAATGCAGAAGATTTCATCTGTAGCTAACAAACAAATCTGTAGTAAGCACTCCTCCTAAGAGTGAAAGCAAGTGATTATCAAAGATAAACAATCTAATCTTGTTAAAGATAAAGGGCGGCATGTGTGAACGGGGCTGCGACAGAAGTCTGGCGTCTTTTCAGCCCTGTTCACTACATGCTTAATTCGTCTGTACGCCAATATCATTTGTGAGGGTTTGTTTGTTCCCTGAGGCACACCAGCCCTTCCCCACTTACTGGGCACACTAGACCTTCTATTTTTTCCCTACTTTTGGAAATGTATTTTACCTCCTTTTTCTCTTTTGCCCACTGATGAATTCTTTAGAAGGAAATAGGGTGAGCGTAGGTCTCATTGTAGGGTTTTGTTGTGGGACCGCCCTTTTTGGGGCGCTGATCCCACTAAGAGTCAGGTTAGTGGGTTAGCCTTATTAATTGTAGGGGTTATTTTTCTTTCATTTGTTCCCTTACAGTATACACCGTGTATTGGTGGGCCTGCCTTGAGGACTGGGACCCTTCAGTAATACTGATCTACCGTGGTGAGTTAAATTTCTTTAATTTGTGCCATTAAAAGTTAAGTTTTATTTGGGGTATTTTTCCTGTCATATATTCTATGGTCTGGTCAATGACACCATTAGAAAGTCCATCTGGTCCTGCAAAATAACAGCCTTCATAGGTCTCAGCAGGTGGGAAAAAAAAATGTAAAACAGTTCTCCCTTCAGGGGATTTAAAAAAACAAAGTAAAAAAAAAAAACAGAAAAAGTGTAAAAAAAAATGAATAAAAAAAATAAATAATAAAATAAAAAAGAATATTTAATAAAAAAATTATTGTGCATCTATTACACACACGAAAAACCTACACATGTTAGGTAACTACACGACCGTAATAACCTGTAGAATTAATCTAACAAGTTATTAAGTGTGAAATGTAAAAAAAAATTTTTAAAACACAAATTTTTTTTTTTTTAAAATAAAGAAAAAAATTCTGCAATTATTTATAAGTGAACTTAAACATTTCTTCCATACAGTACAACTTGTCCCGAAAAAAAGAGGCCTCATCCAACTGCGTCATTGAAAAAATAAAAAGTTACAACTGTTGAAATGTAAGGAGGCAAAAACTAAAAAAATGTTCTGGTCATTCACTACTTTTCAGGCGTTCGGCTTAAGTGGTTAAAGTGGAAGCCAAACTATAAAGCTTAGCCTCAACTAAATGGTACAGGGGACCAGACAGCAACGGGCCCCTGCGGGTGGAGAGTATATGGGCCCCTCGTTATCCAGTATCTTTTTATAGAGCGCCCTTTTCAGTCATGAAAGTCATTAGTACCATGCATGCCCTCTAATATATTAGGAAGCTGGGTTTAAGGAGGCAATGGGCCCCCTAATCTAACGGGCCCCTATTACAGCTGTGCAGGGTGACCAAATATTCTTCTGTTAGAATCTGGGGGATGATTTGAGTCGGTATGGACTGACTCACTGCAGAAATCCTCTTCTATGCTCCTATTGTGGTCATCCCAGGTCATTCTCATACTGTTGGGTCATTCTCACGCCGCTGCCTGCTTATACTTCACAGACTGATGACAGAGAAGAGAAAGCAAGACCGCCTCTCACTGTAATACCTCCCTCGAAGGGGAACGCTCATCACAATGATGAGCTTTAAACATGTAGGCAAAGGTAACTAAAGATTATTACCAAATACCTTGCTGTTATGATTTTGCTTGATTTCAGAGTTAGTGCAGTTCTTATCTCCTTGTTGTGTACATTAGCTCACCTGGGTTACTGACCACCTCTCCCTTCTCTGGCAGCCCTGGCTGTGATGGTGACATCATTTCCTGCTGTGTCTTATTCGCAGCACAAGAGCTTGTTTATGTTTTTTTTTTACCGTTAAACGTTAACCATTTAGAGCTTTGTAGCCTTCCGCCTTGCTGTTGAAACCCTTCCATCATCAATGTCCCTTTTACAGGCAAAGTTAGGAATAGAAGACCTGAAATGTTAGTCATTGCTGTAGAACCACCCACAGCCTGAATAGGAAGTGGGAGCCTGAAACTGTAGAACCAACCCACAGCCTAAAAAGGAAGTGGGAGCTTGAAGCTGTAGAACTGCCCACAGCCTGAATAGGACGTGGGATCCACATGCGGTAGAACCTCCCTCAGCATGAATATATAGTGGGTGTCTGAAGCTTGATAACCACTCACTTCCTGTACAGGAAGTGAGTGCACAAAGTGGAAGAATAACCCACAGCCTGGACAGGAAGTAGGAGCCTGAAGCTGTAGAACTGCTCACAGCCTGAACAGGAAGTTGGAGCCTGAAGCTGCAGAACCACCCACAGCCTGAATAGGAAGTGGTAGTCTGAAGCTGTAGAACCACCCACAGCCTGAACAGGAAGTAGAAGTCTAAAGCTGGGTGTGAAGAGCAGGCTCTGCGAAAAAGCATGATGATAACACCTCTTTAAATGAATAAAACATAGGAGATATTAGAGGTGCAGTTGGGTTGGCATACATCATGCTCTTGGTGGTAACTTTAGAATAAAAATTACTATAAGGTTCCTTCTGTTCAACTCTCAGCCCCAGGCTATTCTCACAACTGTCACGGTTCATGCCGCGGCCCCTGGCATGGACCACGTTTGTGACCGTATCTCTGCTGCAGTCCCTGCTGTGTCCCGATGCTGACATGTACTTACCTGTCCCTGGTCCTGCCTGTACTGCAGCTGTTACAATTCTTCACTGCTTCCTCTGGCTCCCTGGCGTCCCGTGCACGGGGGCCCCATAATGTGCGCACGGCACTACTTGGATATTCATTGTTGTGTTGTCTTGCTACATAGAGCTTGACCCCAGGCTGCTATACCTGCGTTACCTGTACGCTACCTGTACAGTACCTGCTGCTTCCAGCCTCTGCACCAGTCCGCTATATTACCTGCTGTGTATCTGCCGCTGTACCAAGTCTGCTACTGTCCTGTGGCTGCGTCACCTGTCTATGGCTACACCTGCTGTGTCCTGTAATCTGTACCGGCACCTGCTGTCCTTGTTCCGCACTTCGGCTACTGCTGCGAGCTTTACCATCTATACTTGCGGTGGCCCAAAGGATCTGCACACCCGGCGCTCTATTCCCTGAGAATGTGACAGTGCGACTGACCATAATTATGGATCTCGCCGATGTGGTCCTGCCAGCACCTGGCAGCCGTAGTGAACCATCAGAGAGTCCACCTATTTCTAACCTTGTCAATGTCTGGACTTTATATCTATTCATTTTGCAACTCATTTGATAAATAAAAGTATGAGTTTTCAGGGAAAACACACAATTGTCTGGGTGACCCCAAACTTTTGAACGGTGGTATATGTGGTCATGACTTTGTGGTATTATTCAGTCACTATGTGATGGTGATATGTGGTCATGGTGTGGTGGTATTATTTAGTCACTGTATGGTGGTGATATCTGGTCATAGCTTTGCGGAATTATTCAGTCACTATGTGGTGGTGATATGTGGTCATAGTGTGGTGGTATTAGTCAGTCACTATGTGGTGGTGATCTGTGATCCAGGTGTGGAGGTATTATTCAGTTACTATGTGGTGGTGATATGTGGTCATGATGTTGTAGTATTATTCAGTCACTATGTTTTGGTGATATGTTGTCATAGTGTGGTGGTATTAGTCAGTCACTATGTGGTGGTGATCTGTGATCAAGGTGTGGAGGTATTATAAAGTCACTATGTGGTGGTGATCTGTGGTCATGGTGTGGTGGTATTATTCAGTTACTATGTGGTGGTGATATGTGGTCATGATGTTGTAGTATTATTCAGTCACTATGTTTTGGTGATATGTTGTCATAGTATGGTGGTATTAGTCAGTCACTATGTGGTGGTGATCTGTGATCAAGGTGTGGAGGTATTATAAAGTCACTATGTGGTGGTGATCTGTGGTCATAGTGTGGCGGTATTCATCTTAGTAGGATTATAGGTAATATTAGTCTTGGTATTCTGTATTTGTTTAGTGGTGTAATTTGGTAATTGTATGACTATAATATAGTAGTTTTATACACAGAACTTTGTGTTATAGCTTTTTGTATATTCAGGCACTGGTTTATGGTGATGCAATGTGTGGCAGTGTGGCGCAACATGTTTATGAGGGAGAGGAAGGGGGAGAAATGTCTTCACTCTGCTCTAAGTGCAATGTAGCTATTCAGCCTACAAACGGCCCTGGCTGCAATGCTTAAACATAGTAGTGTTATATGTATAGCTGAAATAACATACTCCTATTCAGTTCAGTCAATGGTCTTGCAATTTTGATCCAAAAGAAAGCAGAACCGCCATGAGGTAGAAGACTTGTTTCCTAATTTTGATTGTGTTATACAGTTTTCTATGTGACTGGTTGTTTGTAGAATGGTAAAACTGTGTTCGGATCGTCTGCCTCTATGCCCCTTTTAATACACACCATGATCTTATTTACCTTGGCAGCTGCTGCCTGACACTGGCTGCTACAGTTAAGTTTACTGTCCACCAGGATTTCCAAGTCCTTTTCCATGTCAGTTTTACCTAGTATTTTCCCACTTAGTATGTAACAGAACATTTTCCATTCTCATGAGCATAACCTTTCATGTATCAACGTTAAAGCTCTTCTGCCACTTCTCTGTTCAGTCCTCCAACCAGGTTCGGACTGCCCACAGTATAGCATGGTGAACCCTTGCTAGGGCCCTCGCCATGGTGGGCCTCTGAGTATGGCAGGTTTGGGATTCTTTTCGGCGAGAAAGGAAGAGAAAGTGAGGCAGAAAGCAAGAGGCAGAGTGTAAGAGTCATGAGCAGTAGATGTAGTATGGGCCCCAAGAATCGTCTCCACTGGTGGGCCCCCAAGAATCACCTCCACTGGTGTGCCGCAAGAATCACCTCCACTGGTGGGCCCCAAGAATTAGCTTCACTGGTGGGCCCCAAGAATTAGCTTCACTGGTGGGCCCCAAGAATCAACTCCAATGGTGGGCCCCAAGAATCAACTACTGTGGGCCCCAAGAATCAACTCCACTGGTGGGCCCCAAGAATCAACTCCACTGGTGGGCCCCAAGAATCTACTCCACTGGTGGGCCCCATGAATCAGCTTCATTGGTGGGCTCCAAGAATCAACTCACTGGTGCACTCCAAGTATCAACTCCACTGGTAGTCCCCAATAATCAACTCCACTGGTAGTCCCCAATAATCAACTCCACTGGTAGCCCCCAAAAACCAACTGTACTGGTGGGCCCCAAGAAACCTTCCACTGGTGGGTCCCGAGAATCAGCACAACTGATGCGCTCCAAGAATCAACTCCACTGGTGAACAACAAAAATCATCTCCACTGGTGGGCCCTTGGAATCATCTCCACTGTTGGGCACCAAAATCAACTTTGCAACTGAGCCCCAAGAATCATCTCAGCTGGTAGACATCAAGAACCCCAGTCCTACACTGCCTCCAACTGATCCAGATCCATTTGTAATATTATACTGTACTGTTTTGTGTTAATTAATTGATATTTTACTGTGCAATCCCTCATTAATTAGTATATTGAAGAAATCAGAGCCATACTGACCCCTGTGATACCCCACTAGTAATGGTGACCCCCTCCAATACTGACCCATGTAGTACCTCACTAATAATGGTGATTGCTCCAATACTGTCCCCTGTGGTACCACACTAGTAATGATGATCACTACAACACTGACTCCTTTGGAACCCTTCTAGTAATAGTGATCAATCCAATACTGACCCATGTGGTACCCCACTAATAATGGTGATTGCTCCTATACTGACCCTAATGTTACCCCACTAGTGATGGTGATTACTCCAATACTGACCCCTATGAAACCCCACTAGTAATGTTGCGCAATCCAATAATCACCCCTGTGGTACCTCAGTAGTAATGGTCATCACTCCAATACTGACCCCTATGGAACCCCACTAGTAATGGTGACCAATCCAATACTCACCCCTGTGGTACCTCACTAGTAACAGTGACCCATCCAATACTGACATCTGTGGTACTCCACTAGTAACAGTGAACCATCCATGATACCCCACTAGTAATGGTGATCAATCCAATACTGACCCCTGTGGAACCCCACTAATAACGGTTGTCCACACCAAGTATATACCATTATTAACCAGCCTCTTCTTTTGGTCATTAAATTAGATACCTTCATTTTTACTTAAAATTTTGGTCAGATTACATTAAGAGAACTGACCCCTAAGAAAGTCATACCGTAATGGAGTTATAAGTTTATATTTCCTGAGATACTCCAGGATAGCATTTCAACATTCAAAAGTCTAATTGACAATAGCGGAGAGTCTTACAGGCCTATAGTTTCTGAGCTCACTCTTTGACCCCTTGTTGGACTTTGCAACCACTTCTACTGTGCATCAGTCTTATGGAACAGACCCTGTTACTATCCTTTCTGTAAATATAAGCAATCAGAAATATATTCTGTAAATATAAGCAATCATTACTGTACTTAGCTCCCTCAGAACACAGGGGTGAATGCCATAACAGGAAATTAAACTTATTTCTCTGCCTTTCAAGTGACATCAAGTTTTCTCTGTGAGTACAGAGGAGAAAAAATGTTATATAATTAAAAGAGAGAGGAATTCATAACCAGCCTCCTCTTGTCCAGATGTTCAGCTGACAATTATGGTCAATTCTCCAAAAATAGACACATAATACGAATATCTTTATTGGTTTAATTTGGAGTCGGAGAAGGGATCATAATGATTGGTTACAAAAATGTGTTTTACAGCAGAAGGCAACATTAAATGGAATAAAGGACGAGACTGGACAGATGTTGGCCCCAATATAGGCCCACCCTATGTGGTATGAGGCCGCTGCGTCATAGACTTAACAACATTCAAACTGGACATCATTGAGAGCGGTGTCATCTCCACTTCCTTGGGGTTTTTCAACTTTGGTTCTAATGCCACAAATACCATGTGGACAAATTCCGCTCCATTGTCCATATGCTCCCCATGTACCACCTTTTCCAGTTAGAGCGGTATGGTCTGAGCACTGCATCATGATGTTGTTGGCCGCGGTGTCATCTCCGTCACCCTGTGGTGGCTCAACTTGAAAAGCAAAACTGATGAGATTCCCGTCAGGACACCATGAGGCAGTAGTCCAACCTCCCCAGCTGTGGAAACAGACAAGAGATACAAGCACTATTATATACTGACTATCTTAGCAGGTTAAATCTACAACCTATCGATACAGTATCTCACATTTTTATAAATATTGTATTATATCTTTATATCGGACAATGCTGAAGATAGTGAAGAAACTTTGATACAATGTAAGGTAGTCAGTGTATGGCTTGTATAATGGTGTAAATTCAGTGTGCCCTTATATTCCTCAGAGAGAGTAGGGATATAGGGGTATATAGGAGGATGGAACCTCTGATAAGTATACTCTACTAATAGCTACATTGTTGTGGGGATTAAACAGTATCTATGCAAACGGGCGTTATCTTGACCTATCAAGTTTATGAGCTACATATCTGTAGTTCCCTACTATTCCTGATGCTTATAATTGACAGATGTCCATTTGTTGTGAAAGGTGAGATGACTTTTTTTTCTTTAGATGTTTTCTTGGGACTATCTTTTCATTATATATACTGTATTATATTAAACTTTGTAATTCATACTTATTAAAAGTTATGTAACTTTCCTGCTGTGCAGAACCAGGCAAACAGCTTTGTGCTCCATTCCCACCAACCTCCTGCAAACCATGTGACGTTCATTGATCATATGGTCTCAGTGAACATTTTGTCATCACTCAGTGGGTGGGCTTTGAAGCCAGGCTCAGCTCAAGAACACTCCCCTGTAGTAGGCGTGGACTGAACGGAGAACAATCTGGCCGCATTCACTCCTGCCAGCCTGTACTTTGCAAGTGAATAGAAGTAATTACACTAGAGTAATTACAGAGAAGGGGGAACTGATTGTTTATCTGTTGGCAGGACTTACTAACAGTAAGAGGGAGCAGATGACAGCAGTTGAGAGCTAGGGGGTGTAGCACTGCTGTAATGAAAATGATGACTGCAGTTCTCTACAGATTACACAGTGACTCATGAGTCCTAACTATCATCATTATCATGACAGCAAGTACAGAACTGGGGGGTTACACACTAATGTCAGTGCGTAAATCCTAGTGATGATAACTATTGAGGGAAGTACTTCATTGTAATGCAGTCTGGGACTTGTAGGAAAGAGATGCTGGAGAACTACTGACACTCCCACAAACAAGAAGTTTAATTGGAAAAAGTGGATCTTATGATAGATGAATAAGGAGGCAAAAGAAAAGAAACACATGAAGGTGGTGGGATATCTTTACTTTTCCATATAAATGCTGTTTATAGTGCTCTATGAAGTCTTTAAACTCCCAGATAACACCTTTAATATATGGTATCTCTGAGACCCGGGTGTGGTTTATCACACTAACCTTTTTAGAGAATTTTGATTAAAGTTAATTTTTAAGGTCTTTTGATGTTTCAGTGATTTGTTTTGTGGAAGAGGCTTTATTCTTTAGAACCATTGTTTATATCAGTCAGTATTAGGTTTCTTGTAATCAGGCTACCTGGGTAATTCTCTATCATTCCCACTTTTTTCCATGTAATATATATTCTGAAATACAGTTAATGACAGCAAGTACAGAGCTGGGGGAATTACACACTAATGTCAGCGCCTAAACCCTAGCAGTGATAACTGTTGAGGGAAGTAATTGATTGCAATGCAGTCTGGGAGTTGTAGGAAAGAGATGTTGGAGAACTACTGACATCCCTACAAGTATGAAGTTTCACTGCAATAAGTGGATCTTATGATAGATGAATAAGAAGGCAAAAGTAAAGAAACACATAAAGGTAGTGGAATATCTTTACCTTTTAATATAAAAGCTGTTTATTGTGTTCTAGGAAATCTTTAAACTCCCAGATAACACCTTTAATATATGGTATCTCTGAGACCTGGGTGTGGTTTATTACATTGACCTTTTTTTAGAGGATTTTGATTAAAACTTAATTATACAAAAAAACTAGGCAGCAGTGCTCAATGCCAAGCAGCAGCTGCAAAAGTCAAAGCTTTAAGGATTTTAGAGGATTTTGATTAAAAGTTAATTTTAAGATCTTTTGATGTTTCAGTGATTTGTTTTGCGGAAGAGGCTTTATTCTTTAGAAACATTGTTTATTTCAGTCAGTATCAGGTTTCTTGTAATCAGGCTGCCTGGGTAACTCTCTATCATTCCCAGTTTTTCCATGTAACATATAAGCAGTAATGCAGTTAATGCAGCCTAGGTTCATTACTTTGTATTGATCAACTCTGCTGCCCGTCTCATCCACCTCTCTCCTCGCTACTCCTCTGCCTCTCCCCTCTGCCAATCTCTTCACTGGCTCCCCGTTGCCCAGCGAATCAATTTCAAGTTGCTAACCATGACCTACAAGGCTCTCCATAACCTCTCCCCTCCATACAATCTCTGCCCTAATTTCCAAATATCTCCCCTCACGCACTCTCCGCTCCTCACAGACCTTCCCTCTGCTCTCCCCTTATCAGCTCCTCAACACAACCGTCTCCAAGACTTCTCCGTGCTTCACCCACACTCGGGAAAACTCACTGCCCCAACACATCAGGACTTCTCCTCCACTTTCACCAGCTTCAAAAGCAACCTGAAAACCCATTTCTTCAGGCTTGCCTATAACCTACAATAACCCTGCTGTCACTACACCCTCCACAAACATGTCTGCCCCTCACCTCCTGTCTCTTTCCCCCTCCTTGTAGATTGTAAGCCCTCGTGGGTAGGGTCCTCTCCCTCTGTCGTGCAATTGTCATTATCACTTATCACTGTACTCGTTTGACTTATGTAATGTATGTAACCCCCTCGAATGTACAGCGCCCTGGAATCAATGGCGCTTTAAAATAAATAATAATAATAATAATCAACACAGCATTTAATCTGCTGTTGTCTATCCCCAGCTGCCATTCTTCAAGGTCTGTGTGGATTATTTTACACCCAAGCCGGTATTTTATTATCCTTTAAAGGTTTAGGGTCCGTCCACACAACAAAAATTTCCATTTGGAAATACACACAAATTCTGATTTTAAAAACTCTAAGTCCGACTGTAAAACCTTCCACACAGAGCTCAATTGAAAATCCGAGGTGTAGTCCAAACGACTGATTTCGGATTTCAAAACTGCCATTTAAAAAAAAAATAAAAAAAATAGATTTTATGCATTGAGCTTATATTACTCCAATAAGGGCATATGTACCCAACTTCAAATTGTTTCCGATGTGGCTTGTCAGAGGGGGACTTATTCCCCTGTCTATGGCAATTTCCGCAAATCCAAATTTTTGGGAAAAAAATTAATGATTTTACCTCCAATCACCTTACTAATTTTACCCCTTGAGCTATTTTTGGATATTTAGACCCTGAAACTTACCCCTGTGCACCAGGAGTACATAGGCTCTTGCATTTTATTGCAGTGGTGAGGATGAAATCCATTCTGCATATGTGGATACATCCCCACACTCCTCCTTTTAAATTATTTTTGGAAAAACTTTTTTGAAAAATGTTTCCTAATGAAGATGGACTGGGTGAAAGCGACTGCCCGTAAGGAGTAAAGAGGAAGGTTTATTGTAATTTTACCAATACATATCCCTAAACTCATAAGAGAATGTGTCACAAACACATCTTGGTATCAGAAAAGGATTCCGGTGGGAGATTTGCCAATTGACCTTTGACCCTATTATAATGGAAAATTAATGAGGTGATTTTGTTATGCCTGTTGTGATGATGAGACCCTGTAAAATGTACAAGTGTTAATTCACGATTGAGTTCACAAAACTTAATCTAGTTAATCTTTTAATTTAAAACTGGAATCTGAGGTTACATCAAATGTCTTATGTTGTGATAAAGCTTATTATTTAATGGAAAATGTATCATATGTTGCAGTCACAACTTTGGGTGGAGGTGGGGGTTTAATTTTTTTCTTTATGAAAAAGTTAGCATATGCACCTGTACTTGAATGTTTTGATGCTTATTGCATAGTTTGTAAAGCCAAAATAACAGCCGTCCATCCTGTTCAGTCTATTGTGCTGCAGTGTTGATCCAGAGGAAGGGAAGGTAGAAGCCAATTGTCCTCATTTTAGGGAACAATTTCTTCTCAATTCCAAGCTGGCATCAGAATAAATCCCTGGATCAACAACCCTTCTCCAGAATCCCGGTCACTATAACTTGTTATATTATTACATCTAGAAATGTATCCAGACCCTTCTCCAGAATCCTGGTCACTATAACTTGTTATATTATTACATCTAGAAATGTATCCAGACCCTTCTCCAGAATCCCGGTCACTATAACTTGTTATATTATTACATCTAGAAATGTACCCAGACCTTCTCCAGAATCCTGGTCACTATAACTTGTTCTATTATTACATCTAGAAATGTATCCAGACCCTTCTCCAGAATCCATGACACTATAACTTGTTCTATTATAAAATATATAAATGTCTCCAGACGCTTCTCCAGAATCCTAATCACTTAACTTGTTCTATTATTACATCTAGAAATGTTTCCAGACCCTTCTCCAGAATCCTGGTCACTATAACTTGTTCTATTATTACATCTAAAATGTCTCCAGACCCTTCTTCAGAATCCCGGTCACTATAACTTGTTCTACTATAACTTATTCTATTATTAAATCTAGAAATGTATCCAGACCCTTCTCCAGAATCCTGGTCACTATAACTTGTTATATTACATCTAGAAATGTCTCCAGAACCTTCTCCAGAATCATGGTCACTGTAACTTGTTATATTATTACATCTAGAAATGTATCCAGACCCTTCTCCAGAATCCTGGTCAGTATAACTCGTTATATTATTACATCTAGAAATGTCTCCAGACCCTTCTTCAGAATCCCGGTCACTATAACTTGTTATATTATTACATCTAGAAATGTATCCAGACCCTTCTCCAGAATCCTGGTCACTATAACTTTTTATTACATCTAGAAATGTATCCAGACCCTTCTCCAGAATCCCGGTCACTAGAACTTGTTATATTATTACATCTAGAAATGTATCCAGACCCTTCTCCAGAATCCCGGTCACTAGAACTTGTTCTATTATTACATCTAGAAATGTATCCAGACCCTTCTCCAGAATCCTGGTCACTATAACTTGTTCTATTATTACATCTAGAAATGTATCCAGACCCTTCTCCAGAATCCTGGTCACTATAACTTGTTCTATTACATCTAGAAATGTCTCCAGACCCTTCTCCAGAATCCCGGTCATTATAACTTGTTCTATTATTACATCTAGAAATGTATCCAGACCCTTCTTCAGAATCCTGGTCACTATAACTTGTTATATTATTACATCTAGAAATGTATCCAGACCCTTCTGCAGAATCCAGGTCAGTATAACTCGTTATATTATTACATCTAGAAATGTCTCCAGACCCTTCTTCAGAATCCCGGTCACTATAATTATTACATCTAGAAATGTATCCAGACCCTTCTCCAGAATCCCGGTCACTATAACTTGTTCTATTATTACATCTAGAAATGTCTCCAGACCCTTCTCCAGAATCCTGGTCACTATAACTTGTTTTTGAAAATCCAATAAAAACATTATAAAACTTAGAACATGTTCATTCTTTCTCCGCCATATTGCAAGTCAATGTTCCAAACATCTCTATGTTGGATCCGGATCCAAAAGCCCATAGAGATTAATGGGACTTGTTTTCTGACTGTAAATCGGGTCAAAGAAAAATACCTAAAATCCACAAGAAATACTCATCGGAAACCATGTTGTCCGATGCAGTTTTCAATGCTAGAATCTTCCAAAAATCCGGCAAGTATTTTGCACTTGTCCTGTGGACACAGGGGCGTAGCTATAGGGGGTGCAGATGTAGAAGTCGTTACCTATCCCTGGAGCTTGGTGGTGCCCAGAGGATCTTCTGCCTCATAAGAGGACACCAGTACCATAGATGGCACATGGTAGGGGGGGTCCGTTTATACATTTTGCCTTGGGACCCCAGTGGTTAAAGTTACACCTCTGTGTGGACATACCCTTGTACCATCAGCCACCACCATAATAAGATCCCACCATGGTCTTTGCCATGGGGGTCCTCTCTCTTTGTCCATTGCTCAATGGATTCATTGCCATACAATGTGAATATTTGTGTGAGGTTGGTGACACAGGGGAACTTCTCGTTACCACTTGTTACTTTAGTTTTAGGAGTCATTTAGTGGTTGATCTGCTTGAGGAGCTGGTTGTGTGGATTTACCTTCCCACGGTAGATGTAATTGTAGCTATAACAGTTGTGCTTAAGGATTTGGCACAAAGTAGACCGATTCCATTGAGGGATGTGTCATCTCCCTTGGAGCCCTGAGGTTCTTCCACCTGAAAAGAAACATAGAGTTATTGTACATTAATTGGAAAACTGGATGTCTGTGCCCTGCAAGGTTTATACACCAAGCCACGTTGCTACCACTTATGGGCAGCTGGTGACTCCCATAACATGGAAAAGTGGCAATATCTGCAATGTTATATGGTTTTCTTAAAGGGGTTGTCTCACTACAGGGATCGCTGCTTTGTATGTTAAAGATCTTGCAAAAACAAGTCACTTTGCAATATGTGTCCATTAACAGTGTCCTACCTATTCCTAGATATCCCCTCTTGTATGGGCTGCATCAGCTCCTCAGGTCGCTATAGCTACAGACCTGTTCGATCTCTCCTGATAGGCTGCCAGCACTGGTCACTATAGCTACAGACCTGTTCGATCTCTCCTGATAGGCTGCCAGCACTGGTTGCTATAGCTACAGACCTGTTTGATCTCTCCTGATAGGCTGCCAGCACTGATTGCTATAGCTACAGACCTGTGTGATCTCCCCTGATAGGCTGCCAGCACTGGTCGCTATAGCTACAGATCTGTGTGATCTCTCCTGATAGGCTGCCAGCACTGGTTGCTATAGCTACAGACCTGTTTGATCTCTCCTGATAGGCTGCCAGCACTGGTTGCTATAGCTACAGACCGCAGTCTAATAGAAGCCAGTAACCACGCCCCTGAATTCAAAATGAAACCAAGAAACAGGACTGAGGTAAGATAAATCAATGTAGTGAGACAACCCCTTTAAAATAGAATGTCTAACCCATTTTGTGCAACATTGTAATGTAATCAAATTCTCAATTCAGCTTTGTTTTCCTAAAACAGAAAACCAAAAATCTAAAACCCTGGTGAGCCCCTTTTTCCGGGAAATTCAAAAAAAAAAAACAAAAGGGACCAAAAGAACGCAAAATTTTGGAACTGGGAATCGGGAGAGGTGAGTTAAAAGTTTTTTTTTTTTCTTTTTAAATTAGTACTGATGATTTTTTTTAACAAGGTGGGAAAACCCCCTTTTAAAAGCACCTGGGCCAAAGGGTTTGAGATTTGCAACATTTTCACACCCTCTAGCGCTTGGGGCGTTTCTCCCCCCAAAAGGGGGGGTCGTGGGGCCCAAACATGTAACTCTCCCTGAACCCTGTCCCAGTTTTCCCTTCAATGATTTATTTTGTTTTACAAATCAGCATCGCAGGGGATTTTGATGCGGGCATTTTGGCATCAGGGTCTCCTGCAGTGAGTGACCCCCACCCCCAAAAAGCTAGGGGTCAGCGGGGGCCCGGGGAGAGGGAGTATTTTTTTTTTTTTTTTTTTTTAAATTTTTTTTTTATTGGCTTATACTTCTAACTACCTTTTAGCGGGGCTACATTGACAAAAAAAAAGGGAAAAACAATTTTTTTAAAAACCCTTCCCCTACTTTCGGGCCCCATATCCCCCATAAACTACAGTTTTTGAACTTTTGAAACAAAAATCCTTTTTAAAAGGGACAATCCTCTTGGTTCCATACAAAAATTTTAAACTTGAAAAAACTAGAAAAATTGGGGCAAAATTTTAAAAAATTCGTTTGGGCCCACTTCCCCCAAAATTTCCGAAAAAAATTCGTTTGTTCCAAATTTTCCCTTCGGCACGAATCCGTTAAAAAGGGGCTTTTTTTCCGGGCTGCACAGAGCCTGCAGGGGCTTTTAGAATTTTTGGGGCCATGCTTAAAAATGCAGAGGGAGTTTGGGGTTTGGTTTTTTCATACAATGTTGTGTTTTTGTATGAAAACCCGCAAAATGACGCCGCCGCTTTTTGAATCGTTTTCCCATAAAATGCCCGGGGCCCACTTAGGGGGAAAAACGACCAAAAAAACTGAATCGGGGAAACGTAGCCTTGATAAAGTCATGGCGGGAAAAAAGCGGGAAAAAAAAACAAAAAGGAAGCTCAGGGGGCCCAACATTAGTGCCCAAGGGAGGGGGGGTGACGGGCGGCGCCCCCAAAGCGCTTGAGGTCGACAGGGGCCCAACAAGGGACTTTCTGGAAGGGCAAAACAGTACCAGGCCGCAGAGGGGCCCCAATTGACATTCGGAGGTGGCAAAAAGGATTTGGGCCCAAAAAGGGGAGGGAAAAAGGGGACACAGGGGTGGGGGAAAGGGCAGGAGCAACAGCAGAACAAAGGCCCAGAAAAGGCAAAATGACCAATTGGGGGGCCCGGGCCCAGCAGCCACTTTCACCCGGAAAGGAGGTCGGGGACAGTGGCCCCAATG
>JAODAL010046319.1:0-31052 GCA_025379985.1 Phyllomedusa bahiana | reverse complement strand
GGGTGCGAAAAATTCAAAAAACACGTAACTTATGTTTTGATATAATAAACTGTATTTTTTGCACCTTTCAATTCACCTGTGGTGAATATAAAATTGCGTTTTAAGATTTACGTAGGTGTGCGTCAAAGAACAGTGTGAGTGCGCAAAGTCAAAAAAAAAGTAACTTTTATGTTTTTGATATAAAACGTTTTTTTTTGCACCTTTCAATTCCCTGTGGTGAATATAAAAAATTGCTTTTTTTAATTTTTCGTAGATGCTGCGTCATAAACCCGTGTGAGGGCAAAAGTCAAAAAACACTAATTTAGTTTTGATTAATAAATGTATTTTTGCACCTTTAAATTACCTGTGGTGAAAAGAATTGCTGTTTTAAGTTTTACGTAGATGCTGCTCAATGAACTTGCTGGGGGCAATGTAAAAAAACGCAATTTATGTTTTGTATAATAAACGGTTTTTTTTGCATTTTCAATTCACCTGTGGTGAATATAAATTGCTGTTTTAAGTTTAGTAGATGCTGCGTAATGAACAGGTGAGTGCACAAAAGTAAAAAAACACGAAACTGTGATGTTTTCGTAGATACAGGGTTTTTTGGGAAAACAAAAAACCTGTGGACTACAAGATTGCTGGTTTGTAATTTAAGTGCAAGGTGGATATATCAACAGTCACAGGTTAAGGGTAAAATTGAACACCTATTTGAAATGTTTATTTGTAAAAAAAGTGGAGTTTTGAGTACAAAGGCCCCTGCAGTTATAGAAAATGTTTTTTTACCCCAATATAATTTCAGGTGCCCAATATCCGGGAAAATATTTAAATAGAAAACTGATAATAAAAAAAGATATTCCACTAAAATGTCTACATAAGTCTTGGTGAACTTTATCAGGTTTTTTAAAGTAGAGCTTGTCTGTGTTCGCCCGGGGGGCCCCCCCGCTCCCACCGCCGTTATTTACTGTGGTAGAAATTCTGCTTTAAAATTCTCTAGTAATACATAAAAAGTTCAAAAACCCTAATGAAACAAAATTGGAAGGATCACAGCTAATAGTAAAAGGTTTCTCTGTGCAGAAATAGACTAATTTCGCTGAGGCTTTGGCCCAAAAGGCAGAACGCAGGTCCTATCCCTAGGGAGACGCTGAGAGGACACTGAGGCTGAAACAGGAAACGCTGTTCTATTTTAAAACGAGGGTCATGTGATTTTTCCAGCCAATCGCAACCTTTAACATCCCAGTCATGACGTCGCACACATCTCACCCTGCTCTATTCTGTAATCTGATTTGTGCCGCCAAAATTACAGGAAAGCGCCGAAAAAGGGGGCGATCTTAATAGATGATGCACGGGATTTTAAACCCTTTAAATTATCGCATGATCTGGAAAATTTCGATCACCATAAAAACCTTGCCGATTTCAACTTTGTCGATAAAAATCGCTCAACACTACTTCTCAGCCACTATTAAAAATTGTGATGGAGAAATGCCACTTAGAAGCCACATTTCTGTTCCAAAGGACCATAATTACAGCAACATGACCTCAAAACCACTGACAATGCGAAAACTTCTAAAGATAAAGTGAGTAAATCGAATACTGGTTGTCATGAAACCCTTGCTGTCTTTTACAGTCTCCTCACATCAAAACCAGCAAAATGAACTGTTGGGAAAAGAGAATAAAAATTGCAGTAAGAAATATCATTTTAAAAAAAATTTTTTAAGAGGACCATTTCTGTTGAAGAGGAATGTGAAGTAGACCGGGGCAACTAATCTGTGACCTCGGCAATTGGGGCCACAACATCATCAGAGATCCATGCCTGATTCATCTTGATGAAAGTCAAACGATTCACATTATCTGTGGAAAGCCGGATGCGTTTGTCTGTAATGACTCCTCCAGCTGTGCGGAAGGTCCGCTCAGATATGACGCTGGCTGCTGGGCAGGACAACACCTCTACGGCGTGGTGAGCGATCTTGGGCCATTCGTCCATTTTGGATACCCAGAAGTCTATTGGGTCCGGAACACATACAAAAAAAATCGGTGTTGAGACGCAGATAGTCGTGCACCTTGATCTTTAAATGGTCTCTGTGTGTTGGATGTGTGCCCTGCATTGCATGCGTTGGTGAGGTGGTAAAAAAAAGATTGCAGAGGTCACCCATTAGGCTTCTGCCACCTTGCCTGCTGCTGCTGCTCCCGCTAGGGCCATTTGGCACTTTACTGCTTTCACTTTGGCTGTTTGTTGTTCCCCCGTAAACTTTTGAGGAATTTTTAAAGCGGAGAAAAAGGATGTCCCGTTGATCAATGGGCAAGGTTTTAAAATTTCCCGGGCTTTTCCCTATCTATTTGGGGTGGGTGGAAAAAAAAAGTGCTGATTTTTGGGTTTTGTACCGGGGACCCAGGGGGGGGGCCACCCAGTAACTTTTTGTTCATTTTGATGGCCAAATTGCGAGGATCATTTTTGGAGGAAATGGAGCACCCAAGCATGATGTGAGAGAGGGACCTTGTTTCCCCCAAAAGCCTCTGGGTGAGGGGCTTTTGCAAACTGATCTTCCCACTTCCTCCTCCCCCCTCAACCTTTTCCCAAAAGGCGGGATTCGGTAACGTCGGGTGTTTTGGGAATACCCCTCCCCCTTCCCCTCCTCAGTTTCCCTCCTGCACGCTTAAACCACCCCCTTATTCCCTCAGATGATGCCCCCTGAGGCGGGATGGGCCAATTTTCCCACTACCCCAGGACCCCGAACCACTGCCTAATAAAGGGCCCGATAAAAATTGTAAAAACTGTGGGGCCCTTGTGGATTTAAACGGAGGGGAAAGGCTCCGTGTCCGCCTGTGCCCCTTTTCCCTCCTCCGTCGTGGGGGGGCCCTGTTGTTTCAGAGTGCCCCAACGATGTTCCAGAATAGGATCCCCCAAAATGTCTTTCCCTGACGGGGCATCGTCCGAAAACCTGACCATTTTGGTGACTTCTTAAAAACTGGAAAGGGGATGGTGCAGAGCTTTTTTCCCCTGCCTCCCTCTGGGGTTGGTCAACCCCCGAGGTCCGCCACTGCTTGTCAGGCCCCATGTGCCCCTTTCTTTACTGCGAAATTTTGGAAGGGCAGGGCCTGCCACAATCGGGGGCATGGGGGAAGGGGGGAAAATTCCCAGGTGTTGCCGGGTCAAAAATTTGACCCGGTTTTGCGGGGGGGGGCCGGGAAGTGCCCTGCAACGCACCAGGCGGGACGAAGCAGGGGGGGCGAACAGCGGGAAGTGAAAAAACTTGGACTTCGAGCCTTCCTCAGGGGGGCATTTCCGCCAGGTGTTTTAAAAATTTTCTGGAGGGACAGGGTTTCCCAGGCCCTTTGTGCCGGGAAGGGGGGATGTGCTCGGGCCTACCGATTTAAAGGGGGGGCCCAAAAAAGATTTTGTCTTTTATCGCAACCACCTTGCGGGGCACCGGGTTCATGTCACCCCCCCCAGCGCTGGTTTCCTAAATTGGGGGGGAGCCTTTCCACAGCTCCTGCCCGTGGGGTGGACGGTCTCCGGGGGACAGTTTTAATTTTCCCAAACGGCCCCTGGTTTTTATGGGCATGTGTGCCACCGGGAGGCCCTTGGGGGGAAAAGAACCCTGCACCATCCCTGCTTTTTTTTAAAAGAGCGTGCCCCCGGCCCCTGAGAGCCACCGTCCCCCCCAGAGACTTTCCACCAGCTCCCCCAGGAGCGGGCACGAGATATAGGGGCCCTTTGGGCCGTGTTTATTTAGTCCATGTGTCGATGGTCAGTTGGATTTTTCCCGGCCCAGATGCGGGAAAACGCTCTTAAAATTTTTAGATGACACGTGGGGGCCAGAGCGGGGGGAGGGGCTTTTCTGGCAAAGAAATGCCTGCTCGGCATCTGGTATTGGGGTCGGGAAGGGGTCCTTGAGGGGGCGGGCCCCTCTGTGCCCACCAGACGGAAAAAGGAAACATTTCCAAGGCCAAAAGCCTGGCAATTTCCGACATTCAGGGTTTTGGCTTTGGGATGGTTTGGGGGTTTAAAAATGTTTTTCTGTCCCAAACCTGGAAGAAAGAAGGGTTTGGGTGCTAGTTGGGCCCCTGTTTCAAGTGCAGGTTTGTCAAAATGGCGGAAGGAGAAGGGGGGAGGTTGGGGTCTTGGGGGTGTGGTGGTACTGGGGTCGGTGGGGGCTGAGCGGGGTGACCCTGATCATGACTTGAGAGAATGGGCAGTAGGAACGCTTGGTGGTGGGGAGGAGGGGCGGGGGAAGAGGGTGGACAGTGGTTGGAGGCCCGGCCATGGTCTGGCCTTTTTTGGCCTAGTTTTGCCCCCATTTAAAATCTGCTTTCCCTGCATGGATAGCATGTTGGTGGTGGTTAAACACCTAAGGTTCTTGCCTTTCTTATGCTTTTTAGGAAAAAAGGCGGATATGACATCGCGGGGTGAATCAGAGGCTTCTCAAAAAAGGGCCCGGGTTAAGAGGCCTGGCCCTTTTTGCGGCGATAAACGAAGAGCGGGGTTTTCCCGCTGACCGTGGTGGTGGAATCTATACGGACTTTGCGCCCCCCCCTTTCCCCTTTTTTTGGGCGGGACCTAGACATTACCCCTCTCTTCCTCCTCCCCGTGATGAAGCCTCCAAGCAAATTCTGCTGAAAAGAACGTTGGCCCGAAAATGTCGTTATCATCATAACAAGGTGACTTCGTCGTCCTGAATTTGCACCCCGGAGTGGGGCTACAAAAAAAGGGGGACTGAAAAGGCTTGCCGACCCCCCGGGATTTTTGCCATTGACCGGCTTCCTTCTCCTTCTCTGATGGCATCATAAGGGGCGTCAGAGCGGGAAAAAATCACCCTCTTTGGCCTCTTGTTTTTTAAAACATGCCTTTTGCCCCGCCCGATTTTGTCTAAAAGAGGTTTCAGAAAATGGTTTCCCAGTGGTGGGTACGGGGTTGAATTTGGGCTGTTTCTTGTTGGACGGATGCTGATGATGCTGATGACGACTTTGTGGCTGGGGGACTGGGAGGAAGGAGGTAAGCTTTGGATGATTTTGCATTAACCACGAAGAACGTTTTGGCGACGCTGTTCGTTACTGAGTTTTTACAGGGCCCTGCCCCAGCGGACACCCCGACGGCCCTGAAAACTGACGATCTGGGGCATGGTGTTTCGCCAGCAGGGAAAGGAGCACCTTCTCTGACCTTACCCCCATTCCTCCCCCCCTCTTTGTCGTTACCCCCTGAATTTTGTCCATGTTCAGAAATTAAAAATTTGAGAAGGTATGGAAGATTTTTGGAAGGTTCTTATTAAAAAAAAGGGGGAAAATCAAGTATTCTCAACCCCTAAAATCAAAAAAAAATTGGGGATTAAAATTAATGAAAAAGTAGATCTATCAAAAAAGTTGATGCCAAAAAGTAAAAAAAAAAAACTGTTGAAAATAAAGGGGGAAATAAAAGGTTTTTTTTGCACTACAATTACCTGGGGGTGACTACAAATTGCGTATTAAAATTTTAAACGCAAGTAGACTATAAAAAAACTTGATGACCAAAAAGTGAAAAAAAAACCGTTCTGAAAAAATTTATACGAATTTTAAAAGGGTATTTTTTGGCACCTTTTTAACCTTTTGTGAAAAAAAGTTGCTGGATTCAAATTTAACTGAAAAGAGATCTATCAACAAAGTTTGATGCCCCAAAAAAGTAAAAAAAAAACCTTTTCTGAAATTATACGATAATAAAAGGTATTTTTTGGGCCCCTATAAAACCTGTGGTGATAAAATTGCGGGATTAAAATTTAATTGAAAAGTAATTATCAAAAACCTTGACTGCCCAAAAAAGTGAAAAAACCCCTGTTAAAATTTTTTAGGGATTAAAAGGTTTTTTTTGGCCCCTTTTAAAATTCACCTGTGGGGGGGGACTCAAATTGCTGATTCAAATTTAATCAAAGTGACTATAAAAAAGCTTGCGACCAAAGTAAAAAAAAAAAGTATCTGAAATGTTTACTGATAATAAAAGGTATTTTTTGGCACCTATCAACCTGTGGTGACTAAAAAGTTGCTGGATTAAAATTTAACTGCAAAGTAGTTATCAACAAAGCTTGATGCCCCAAAAGTGAAAAAAAACCCTGTTGAAAGTATAGGATATTAAAAGGTATTTTGGCACTATCATCCCCTTTGGGGTGCTCAAATTGCGGGTTCAAATTTAATCAAAGTAGTCTATAACAAAGTTATGCCCAAAAAAGTGAAAAAAACACTTCTAAAATGTATACGAAAATTTTAAAAGGTTTTTTTTGGCCCCTATCAATTCACTGGGGTAAATACAAAATTTTGTGTATTCAATTTAACTGCAAGTAGTCATAACAAAGATGACTGACCAAAAGTGAAAAAAAAACCCCTGTCGGGGAAATGTATACGGGATAATAAAAAGGTATTTTTTGGCACTATAAATTCACTGTGGTGACTACAAATTGTGGAATTAAAATTTAACTCAAAGTAGTCTATAAAAAAGCTTGACTGCCCAAAAAGTGAAAAAAAACACCTTCTGAAATTTTACGGGAAAAATTTTAGGTTTTTTTTTGGCACCCATCAATTCCCCTGTGGGACTACAAATTCTGTTTAAAAATTTACTCAAAGTAGTCTAAAAAAAGCTTGACTGACAAAAGTGAAAAAAAAAAAAATTCTGAAATGAAAGGGGGATAAAAAAAGGGTTTTTTTTGGCCCCTATCAACCTGTGGTGCTACAAATTGCTGTTTTAAATTTTAACTGCAAAGTAAATCTATAACAAAGTTTGACTGCCCAAAAGTGAAAAAAAAAAACCTGTCTAAAATGTATAGGGGGATAAAAAAAGGTATTTTTTGGCACCTATCTTTTCATGTGGTGACTACAAATTGTGATTAAAATTTTAAACTCAAGTAGTCTATAACCAAAGCTTGATACCAAAAGTAAAAAAAACCCCTTCTGAAATGTAAGGGGAAAATTAAAGGTTTTTTTTTGGCACCTATCAATTCCCTGTGGTGATACTAAATTGCTGTATTAAATTTTAAACTCAAATTTTGCTCTTGAACAAAGCAGGGATGAAAAAAATGAAAAAAAACCTGTCTGAAATGTATAGGGTAATAAAAGGTTTTTTTTGGGCACCTATCAATTTCCCCTGTGGTGACTACTAAATTGTGTTTTCCCAAATTTTAACTAAAAAGAGCTTTGAAAAAGCTTTGTTGCGACCGGCGCCCGCGATCCCCCTGTTTGCCCCGGCGCAGCTTCCCCGGCCCCCGGGACGAGGCCGCCGCTGCCCGGGTTTTTCGGGGGCGGGCGCACTCGCCCCCCGGCCCGGGGGATTTTACCCGGCCGCGCCCCTGTGCCCCTGCGTCTCCTGTTTCGGGGGGCCCCCTGTGATCTAGGCGCGGGCGCCCGTTCTGTGAGATTAAAAGGGGGGCATGCGCCGGTAATTGGGAAATTTTCCCGGGCACTGCCTTATTTCACCTGGGCGCTTCCGCCCCCCCCCGGATTTTTCCTTTTGAAAAAGCCCCCATTGTCTTTTATCTACCCGGTACCCTATCCGCTTCCTTTTGACCAAATTTTCCCCCCCTGCCGCCGGCCCCCCCGCCAGCCCCGCTTCTGCCTGCCCTGACCCTGCCTTTCCCAAAGACTGCTGACGAAAGGCACCGAAAGGGGCCCCGCAAGAGGTTTTTTTTTAAAAAAAATTTAAAATAAAATTTTTTAAAAAAAAAAAACCCCCCTTTAATTATTTTTCTTAATCCCCTTTTTATATTTTCCCCTAAAAAAAACCCCAAAAAAAAAAAAAAAAAACCCCCCAAAAACAAAAAAAAAAAAAAACCCAAAAAAACCCCCCCAAAAAAAAAAAACCCCCCCAAAAAAAAAAAAACCAAAAAAAAAAAAAAAAAAAAAAAACCCAACCCCCCCCAAAACAAAAAAAAAAAACCCCAAAAATTTTTAAAAAAAAATAAACCAAAATAAAAAAAAATTTTTTTTTATTTGGGGTTTTTTTTTTTTTAACCTTTTTTCCCGGGTGGGAAAAAGGTTTAATTTCTCAAGGTTAACAAAAATTGTTTAAAAAATGAAAAAAACCCCCGAAAGTAACAGTAAAAAGGAACCCTTTAGTAACCGGGTATAAAGTTTGGATTCAAATTTAAAAGGGGGGTTTTAAAAAGCTGTCCCAAATAAAAAAAAAAGTTTGAAAGATATGAAATAAAAATTTTTTTTTATAATTTGACTAAATTCTGGTTAAATTTTTTGCTAATTATCAAAAAATGCTGACCCAAAGTGAAAAAAAAGTAAAAATTTGGTTAAAAAAGGGATTTTTGGATTTAAAATTTTTTTTAAAAAAATTGTGTATTTCCAAAATTTTTTTAATGCCCTTTTAAACCCGGGGCGCCAAATGAAAAAAACCTATCTGAAATGTACGGTATAAAAAGGGATTTTTTGGCCCCTTTTTAACCTTTGTAAAAAATTTTTTTTAAAAAAAGAAGGGGTCAAAAACAAAGCTGATGACCAAAATGAAAAAACACGTATCTGAAAATTTTTTAAAAAAAGGTATTTTTGGACCTTTAATTCACCTGTGGTACTACAAATTTTTTAAATTTAATGCAAAGGCCTTAAAAAAAGCTTACGCCAAAAAAAAAAAAAAATTCCTAAATTTTTTGGATTAATTTTTTGGACCCACAAAAATTTATACAATTTTGGGTTTTAAATTTAAAAGGGGGCATTTTAAACCAAAGGGGGAAAAAGGGAAAATTTAAAAAGAAATTTTGAAATTTTTTCTGTAATTAAAAAAAGGGGTTTTCCCAAAAAGAACCCTTTAAGAAAAGGTTTTTCCCAATAAACCCCTATCGGGAAAAATTTTAAAAAAAAAGTTTTTAAAAATTTTATCAAAGTTACACAAAATTTGGGAAACAATTAATTTTTTTTTTTTGGTTTTCGGGGTTTGCCCCGGGGGCCCCCCCCCCCCGTCCCCTGTATTTTAAGGGGGGGGGTTTTTTTTTCCCCCAAATAAAAATCTTCAAAAACTCGCTAATAAAATTTTTAAGGGCAATAAAAGAACTTTCTTTTAAAAAAATTTAAAAAATTTTGAGTTTTGGGGGGAAGGGGGCGCAGTTACTGTTTTCTTAAAATTCAGGGAAAAAGGAATTTTTGAAAGAATAAAATTTTTTTCAACCTACACTAGTTGGGCACCCCCAATCTACCCCGTCTTTCGAACTTTTTTGGGTCCCCGACAAGCGGAAAAAGGCGCTTTTTAAAATTACAAATTTTTTTCCTAAATTTTCCTGATCTAAAAAATTTAAGTAAAAACGTGGTTTTTTTGTGATAATAATCGCTAACCTGTGTTGTGTAAAGAACGAAGGTTTTTTGAGGCTTAGGTGTAATTTATTATCTAATGATGGGTTTCTTTTTTTTAGTTTTTCATCAGCTGTCTTAATCAGGTTGAGAAGGTTATCTAATGCGGCGTTATATTCTTTTTTGCAACGACTAGCCATTTGGATGAAAATACCCCTTATAATGCCTTATGGGCACCCCATAGGGACGTTGGAGAGGAAACTGAGTTATTATTCCATTAAAAAAAGTCTTCCAAAGAATGTCTCAGATAAGAGACGTTTTTGTGGGATTTAAGGAGATAGTTATTAATTCTCCAGAGATGGGAACGGGAGGTGGGAAATATTGAGGTGAGTTGAAGCGTGATCGGAGCATGGTCTGACCACGTGATATGGCCTATAGTAGCAGCAGCTACCAGTGGGAGCACAGTCTTATCCACCAGAAAGAGATCTATGCGGGAGTGAACTAAATGGGGATGGGAAAAGAAGGTGAAATCCTTTTCAGATGTATGAGCATACCTCCAGATATCATGTAGATCTTCTTCAAGTGTTAGAGACTTTAGTTGTATAAAGGGAGAACCCCGTGGTTTAGATCTGTCTAGCATTCCATCCATTACAGTATTAAAATCTCCACATATAACTAAACCTCCTTTTCTCAATTGTTTGGCTTTCAATACCACTTTCCTTATAAAGGATAGTTGTTTAGAATTGGGTGCATATAAGATAACTAAAGTAAACGGCTCAGAGTTTATCTCACAAATCAGTATGATATATCTCCCTAAGGGGTCTGTGAGGAGTTGGGTAAGTTGAAAAGTATTCGTGTTTTTTATCAGATTTGCGACCCCTGCTTTCTTTTTAGGTGCATGGGCCTGAAAAATGTGTGAGAAGTGACGATTACGAAGCCGATGGGCATCTTCTTGCAGAAGATGCGTTTCTTGAAGACATATAATGTCCGCTTTAAATCTAAGGGCGTCTTTCCACAAAATCGTTTAAAGGGTGAATTTAACCCTTTGACGTTGTGAGACAGAATTTCAATCGCCATGGTCTAGAGGAGAGAGGGGAGCTATGAGTAGATATTCTGTAAGAGAGCCATGATGTGAAAGAAGGTGCTTTTTATAAGCCAACAGAATCATCCTGAAATACCACTGCATTGGAAACATACAAACAAAACAGAGAAAAAGCAATAACATTTGCATAAAGTCATCCCTTAGATGAAGGGATATTATGGAGGCAGTCCCGCCTACAAAGAGAGAGGGAGAGAGGATCACCATCGGAAACTATCCAGGTGAGATCAGATCTCCCGGAGGAAGCTCCAGTGTACATAAGAGATCAAAGAGCAGACAGGCTTAGAAAGAAGTCACCAGTGGACTCAGATTACTGAACCTAATCTGAGCCGGGAGGTTTTAACCGACCATAGAGGGGTTACCATTTCTGGACTTGCTTATCTCTTCCGAACTGGGCTGGTTTGATTTAAAGGGATTAAAACCCATTGCCTTAGAGTTGAAATGTTTCTAGAGTAGAACATATAAATTGGGTGCTTCTTTAGTGGAAGAAGTTTCACAGGGAGCCCAACATAAGCAATGCTCTTTCCTGACATTTTGTGTGAAGGGTTGGGAAAACTCAGTTGCGGATCAGGGTTTGGCTGCGGATAAGTTGGGGAAAGGGAATGGCTGGAATTTTTGTTAAAGAGTATCTTCATAGGGCCGCAAAAAGTCTCCTTGATGTGGTAGAAATGGATGCGAGGATAGTTCCGTGGGATTGCTGGGGGAGACACGGGGTTTTGGGTATTCTGTGAATTCTGTTGTTTTAGAGGTCTTGGGAGTTCCTTTTTGGGAAGGGATAGAGCCATCAAATCCGTTAAGAACGCATGGAGCTGATCCGGGAAAATGACAGATTCAGAGTTTGCCTCTGATGCGGATTGTTGTGTCTCGATCTATCCTCTAGGTCTAGACCTTACTTGATAACGTTGGGCTTCTTCTTCTGTTGGCATCAATGAGGGGAAATTTTGGAGTCTGCAAATTCTGACATCTTGGTTTCTATATGTTCGGTTCTAGAGGCCAGGGATTGAAAGTCCTGTTTAAGGTCTGAGATCATCTCTTTAAGATCTGCCTGGAGACTACACCGAAACGAAGAGAACAGACGTTGAAGTGTGGATGTTGTAAGAGGCTGAGACTCCTGATCTTCATGATGTTCCAGATCGACTGATTCCGCCCTTGAAGAAGTTGAGGGTGGTGCCGAGGAGAATTGTAGACCTTTCTTTGATCTTGTTTCGTTTTGGGGCATAGTGGAAAAAAAGTCAGGAAGCTTGTTAGGATGAGCTTTAGGATTTTTCTTTGAGGTACCACCCATATTAATAGAGAAGGAAAAGTCACAAGATGTAGGAAGTTAGAGGGGTGCAAAGTGATTTTTTTTTTTTCTTAGGGATAGTAGTCCCCACCAACAGGACTGCAGCAGAGAAGGAGTTGTGCAGATGAGATGCTGTAGTGTATGGCTGTCAAGAAGGGGTTTGGAGAAGTAATGGTTCTCACAGCAGACAGTGTAGGGTAGCTGTGTATCAGAGGCTCTTTGAAGTCAGACAAAGAGGAGCCAGATATCGGAGTATAATTATGGAAGATGGGTTGCTGGAATCTGTCTAATTAGTTAGCTTATGGTTAGGCTGGTAAGCAGATCTCCAGAAGGGATGTCCAGTTTAAATGAGGCAAGGTAGTGTCAGGTATAAAGTATGTCACAATATAGGACACAGATAACTGTGAAGAGCAGTTGTAAATATAGAGAATCTTCCCAGACAGAGAGACCCCCAGTAGAGGTATATTAGAAATATCAGCTTGAGGATGTCAGCTTCTTGTGTATCAGCTTGTTTAGATATAAGTAAGAAGCAGCCCAGTCCTTAGTAAGGGAGGACCCGACCTCCAGGAAAGAGTTATGTCTGTTCCGGGGTTTATGCTTGATGCTGTAAGGTGCACCGGTAATAGAGGTGAGGAGAGGGACTTACCCTCTCTGAGATGGCGCCGGAGCCAAGCTGGTCTCGGCTTTACCAGTGTAGAGCGGGTTGGAACGATCCGCGGGCACCTGCTGCCCGGGGTGAAGAAAACTGTCGGGTATGCTGAAGACCGGGGCTCTGGGGCTTCGGCCCCGCCGCAACTCACTCATCCGCAGGAGTCAGGAGTGAATTGCTGAAGCTGTGGAGCCGGAGGAAAGTGGCGGAGGTATCCGTCGAGCTCAGCAAGGTCGGGGATGTTGCAGCCTAGGTCTTGATTGAGGCAGTCAGATCCCTTCAAGATGGCGCTGGAGCCAGCCGCGGGCGCACTTCACAGCTACGGGCAGCGACAGTGGAGGGCGAGATGGAACAGTCCACCGAACAGGGCGCCCAGAACAAGAGAAGGCTGGTAATTGCTGTAGGGACCGGAGCTACCGCTGCGTTTCTACTCACCCGGCCGCAGGAGACACTTCTGACTGGTTCTCAGGGTGTAGATCTTTGACCTGGGCGGTTTCAGCACCGGAGGAATCAGCGTCTTCTCAGGTACTTAAGACAGCGTTTTGGATCGTTCTGTTCACTCTTTTTGGCTTAGTAGAGCCGGTTCTTTGGAGCTCAGTCCAGGAGCTAGCCCTCCACGCGTCCTATCTCATCCCTGCTCAGGCCACGCCCCAATTTCTGTGTGTTTCTATAGGGACAAACCATACCTCCTTATTTTCCTACTGGTGAAAAAAACATATGCTTAAAAATAATCAGAAGAACAAAAACAGTGACACTAGTAGTGTAGGACCGAGTCTGATTGCAAATTAAGTCCTGTTAGGTAAGGAGTTTTAAACTTCCAGAAACCCCCAAAAATCATTGTGAGGTAACCAAATGAAGTAAATGTGAACATATGCATAGAGGTCGATAAAAATTGACAACTGACATCGGCATAAGATATAAAAAGCAAACCCCATACTTTAATATTGAGGTACATAAGTTTTATAATACATCATGGATAATCAATATTTAGTCAACACCTCTTAATTATTATGCTAACACCGCTTACTACTGATTGAATTATAATTAGTCACTTGTTACCATACCCTTTTAATTATACATTGTATTTTGATTGTTAAACACATCTTCTGATTATACAACTTATCACCATTGATCATTTAATATGAAACACTGTTGCGCATGAGCATAATTGTGGTTAGCCATAGCCCTAGCAGCATGCCTGAGCACCATAATTAATACTTTAGACACATGAAGTGCACGGACTCCGCTCCATGCACTGGGAAGAAAGACATAACAAACAATTTGGAAAGTCCAGATAAAAGTCTCCAAAAGATATAAAAATTCACACTTTAATGAAAAAACTTTTTGCTAAAATCATCACAGACAAAAACTGGCAATATCTCGTGGTGAAAAATTGTAGCTCAGTGACACGTTCGCGTATGCATTTTGGGCTTTAACATATGCACTTAGAGTGAATATGCCTGTATTTGTCTGTAATGATTTTAGCAAAAAGTTTCTTTATTTAAATGTGGATTTTTATATTTCTTGGAGATTTTTGTGCTGCACTTTCCAAATTTTTTATTTTGTGTTTTGCTTAGCATTTTTTAGCAGTTTTGTGTAAAAAGCATATCTTAAAGATGAACAATTTTGCCAAGATGCAATTTTAAGGAAGTAAGATTCCGGTAAAGAGAAAAGATAAAAGGACTTTAGCAGAAAGTCCCTACTTGTTAGTGAAACCAGAGAGGAGAACAAGATGGAGTATCATCAGCCATCTTGTTTGGATTAGAAATGTTAAACTTTTTAATCAGATATAAGTAGAATAATTTTTAACTCCTTCACATTCTGATAATACCTATCACTTGTAGAACAGGATAATGTATAAAAAAAAACATCTTGAAGACAGCATGTGCCTTTTCAACTAAAATATTTCCAACTTTGGAAAGTTAAATTTCACCCAGCATGATGAAAAGATTTTCTTCAAATATGTGGTTAAAACATAAAGGCTTCTTTAGATTGATCACGAACTGAATTCAGGAGCATGAGAGAGATTCCTTTAACCCACTACACACTTCTCGTTGAATGTGTCTAAACACTTTGGATGGGTTATTCAACCTGTTAGAGGCAGAAGCTCCTTTTAAACAGAGAAGTGTTCTGCATCTTAAGGTCCTACACTACTAGTATCACTCTTTTTTACTGTGTTTTCATGATTATTTATATTTTTAAGTATGTGTTATTTCACCAATATGAAAAGGTGTGATTTGTCCTTATATAAGTGAGAAACACACAAATTATAAGTCATGACTAAGGACTGTGTGAAACACATTGGCTAGTTGCATTTCCAATGACTTTGCTTGAATAATGTAAGTAAATTTTCTCTTGTTTCTATTACACGGAATTGGGATTTTAATTTTGGTTTTCTAATAAAGAAGTGAGATACTTTTAAGAAAGGAAAGGAATATGTGCTGGCATGAGTACCAGTTTAACACGTTGAAATAAAATATAAATTTTATTTCAAGTTAAGGTGTGGTTGAAACTGTCAAGTTGGAAATTTAAGGAAAAAACATCAGAAGTCTGTTTCATCATTATATTCTTATAAGTCATCAAATGTTTTTTTTAAACGTTTTTAAACCTATACAACCTTTATAAAGCATCAGAATTTTCCTCACACAGCTTTCCTTGAGACAGAGCAGTTTTTGCTAGAACAAAAAGTCAAGACTTCCTCCCCCCCCAATAATACAGGAGAGCTTCGGAATGTATCATATCAGCTAATCTTCAACGTACATGCAAATTAAAACTTGTCTCTTACACCACCAATTTAACCAAATTTTTGGGGGTGATAAAATAGTCATGTGTTTAAAAAATTTCTATTGGGAATGTAATTTACTGTGATTAAACTTAAATTTTCATGTCCGAAAACGGAAGGTGTCGGACAGAAGCCCCGGGCTCCCCGGCACAATAATAATAAAAAAATTCGGGGGAGGCATTTAATTGGATAAGGGATGGAACAAAGAAAATTTCCACCCCTGATTTAATCATCTTGACAGGGGTGCCTCTTCAAAGCCCGAGGACAAATCCGGGGGGGGCTGAGCCTTACCATCGACTGAACGGTCCGGGAGTGCCCGAATCATTTGGGGGCCCCGATCAACCCCACAGAAATAGGTAAGTTAGCAGACTTTTAGTTGTGACTTATTTTTTTCGGCATTCTAGTGGAAAGTCTTTTGGTGTTGTCCCCCTCCCTTAAAAGACCGTGTAAGCGTTCAGGTGTGCCCCCCTAGCGTGTGCTCTAGTACATGTATGCTATCATTGCGATCCTTTTAAAAACTACCAATTAATGCCTTGCTTGTTGCTATGAAAAGTATACTGACTGGAAGTGTATTTTCCTTTCAGTATCATTTTTCATGTAGGTAGGAGCTGGGTCATGATGGAAAAAAATGAGATTCAGAGTAAGCCCCCCGGCATCGAGACCAACCCTGTCATAAGTTATTAAGTTATATACAAATACAGTTATATACGATATAGTTTTAGACGTTTACGGGATTTAGTTAGTAACCCGTAAAGTTTAAAGAATGTTAAGCGGGAGACTCATTCCCTGAAAAAGGGAATTGCCCAAAGCCTGATAGTTAGAAGAGATCTAAAAAGGGTTTAAAAAGAGTAGTCATAAAAGCCTTTTTTTTTTTAGAATTTTTGGATTACCTGCGCGAGCAGAAGCATTGATTAGGGGTTAAAATTTTATCGGACATGATGACATTATGGACTATCGTCATCTTTTCGATAGTCTATATGGGCATTTTTATCTAGACATTTTCGAAGTGTAACCGATTATCGCCGTTTGACCATTAAATCTATGGGAGAGGAAAACACCTTATTATTAAACCCCCAAACGGGGCTGGAGAAGCGGGAATTAAACATCCACAACGTCAAAAAATACGTTCACATTTTTGGCAACACATTTGGGTTAAAAAAGCACAGAAAAAAAATCACACCCCATCACTACCCCTGTCTTGTACCACATACCACAAATTAAAAAGTGCCAAAAGGGAGTATGATTTGAACCATCATTTTATTTGAACTGGACATTGAATACCCTTTTCCGGAAGCAGCATGAGCCCCAACCTGCGGCCCCCATTCTCTGTATAAGAGCTTGTGTACAGTTTGGGGGTGTCAGGCCCTGTGCTGAGGCACTTTTCTCTGTAGTATAGAGCATGTGTACATTTTGGCGGTGTCAGGCTTCTGTCGGGCACTATTCTCTGTAGTATAGAGCTATTTTTACATTTTGGGGGGTGTCAGGCCCCGTGTGAAAAATATTCCTGTAGATAGAGCTATTGTACATTTTGGCGTGTCGGCCCCTGTGCTGAGCACTATTCCTGCAATGGAGCTTTTTTTTTTTGGGCGGTGCAGGTTCCTGTGCTGGCACAAATTCTCTGCATAAGAGCTATGTTACTTTTGGGTGTCAGGTTCCTGTGCTGAGCACTATTCTCTTAGTATAGAGCTATGTGTACAGTTTGGCGGTGTCGGGTTTTCCTGTCTAGCAAAATTCCTGATATAGAGCTTGTGTACAGTTTGGCGGTGTCAGGCTCCTGTGCTGACATATTCTCTGATTATAGAGCATGTGACGTTGGGCGGTGTCGGCCCCTGTGCGACCATTCTCTGTAGTTAGACTATGTTACAGTTTGGCGGTGTCAGGCCCGTCTGAGCACTATTCTCGCATAAGAGCTATGTGACATTGGCGGTGTCAGGCCCCCTGTTGAGCACTATTCTCTGAAAGTATTAGCTTGTGTACGTTTGGGGGTTTGTCAGGCCCCGTGCTGAGCACTTTTCTTTGCGTATAGACTATGTGTACATTTTGGGCGGTGTGGGGCTCCGTGTGAGCATTTTCCTGCAGAAAGAGCATGTTTTACTTTTGGGGTGTCAGGCTCCTGTGCTAGCACTTTCTCTGATATAGGCTTGTGTAGGTTTGGGGGGTGTCGGGTTCCGGGCTGGGGCACTATTCTCTGTAGTATAGAGATGTTACAGTTTGGGGGTGTCAGGTTCCTGTGTGGCAATTCTCTGAGTATAGAGCATGGTAGGTTTTTGGGGGGTGTCAGTTCCTGTCTGAGCATATTCTCTGTAGATAGAGCTAGTGTACATTTGGGGTGTCAGGCTCCGTGCTGAGCCTTTTCCCCTCTGCGTATAGAGCTATGTGTACTGTTTGGCGTGTCAGGCTTCTGTGCTGAGCACTATTCTCTGTAGTATAGAGCTATTGGACAGTTTTGCGGTGTCAGGCTTCTGTGCTAGCCCTTTCTCTGTATTAAGAGCTATGTTACAGTTTGGCGGTGCGGGGTTTGTGCTGAGCACTATTCCTGTAGTATAGAGCTATTTTTACAGTTTGGGGGTGTCATTTCCTGTGCTGAGCACTATTTCATGACCCAGTTTAAAAAATTGGGGAAAAAGGAGTCTTTCAACCACCATTTTAGTTTCACGGGACATAGATATATCTGCCTGGACCGCAGTATGACCCAGGGCCGGAGTTACAGTGGGTGGGGTGAGAGCCCGGCTGGCGTCCGTCATCATTAACACCAGGAAAAAATCCCCCTGATGACGCACAACAAAACTGTCGGCTAAACAGGGGTGTGGAAGCGGAAGTGGAAACCCACCTTCCTCAGTACACATCAAGACATGGGTACCTTGCCCCCCCGTATAAGTGCGGCCCAAATTGAGCTTCATTTGGGAAAACTGGGGGTTAACGTCCTGTTACACCCAGGTGCCCTTTTTCGGGGCTTTCTTTTTTCATTTTATAAAGGCTGGGGGAAATTTCTCTGTTCTTGTTCTCTGTCCTGCCCATACCCATGTCCTCTGAAAACCTACTTTGGGTCTAGTCTCCTGTACCCCCCTTGTACAATTCAGAGAATTTTTTTACCAGCTATTTTGTACACAAGTTTTTTTATATTTTTAAGTCTAAAAACACATTTTTAAAATAGGATGGAATTCCCCCATGTCTTGTTTCTTTTTTTTAATTGTATTAAATGGGTTGCCCAAATACAGGGATTATAGCTATTTAAAGATCTTGCAAAAACAAGCTTTGGGGCAATAGGGTTTCCATTAACAGGCCAAAACCTATTCCTTTTTCTGCAGCACCATCACCCTTAGCAACTCTGAAAAATTGGAAGAACAAATGCTTTTTTGAAAAACATTTTTTTATAATAGCCCCGTATATAGTTTAAATTTCACAGCAAAACCCCCCAAAAATTCAAAACATCCCCATGAGCACTTTTGAAAATTTGGGAAGAAAAAATTGTCATTAAAAAACATTTTTTAGAATAGGTTCTGAGTATTGCTGCTTTTCCCAAAAGCATGACCCAAAAAAATTAAAAAAATGACTCTCCCACTGTTAAAAATTGTAAAGGAGAAATGCCATTTAAAACCCTTTTTCTGTCCAAAGGCCCATGATTATGCGTATCTCACAGCAACATGACCCCAAAAAATTAAAATATGACCTACCCACTTTTAAAAAATTGTGAGGAGAAATGCACTTAAAAGCCAATTCTTTTCCCAAAGGGGCCCATGAATTATTTAAAACCCAGCACCATGACCAAAAAAATTATAAAAAATGACTTCTCACCCTAAAAAAAATTGTGGGGAAACCCGCCCCCAAAAAACCTTGACAATGCAAAAAATTCTAAGATGAAGTGAGTAATGGAATAGGGTTTTGTCACAAAACCCTTTTGGTGTTTTTTTACATCTCCTCACAGAAAAACCCCACAAAAGAACTGTTGGAATTGGAATAAAAATTGCAGGAAGAAATAATCATTTTAAAAAAAGTTTTTCAAGGGGCCCTTTTCTGTTTAAAGGGGAAAGTGAATAACCAGAAAACTAATGGGTGACCTCGGCAATTGGGGGCCACAACACACAGAATCCATGCCTGTTCATCTATGAAATCAAACGACCCACATTATCTGGGAAAGCCGATCGTTTGTCAAAAATGCTCCCCCGGGTTGCTGAAAGTCGCTCAATATGACGCTGGCTTTTGGGCAGGACAACACCTCTATGGGTGGCGGGCGATCTGGGGCCATTCATCCATTTTGGATACCCAAAGTTTTTGGGGCCCGGGAACACATACAAAATCTGGGTGTTGAGACGCAATAGTCGTGCACCTGATCTTAAGCTGTCTCTGGTGTTGGGTGTGTCCCCCATTGCATGCTTTGGGGAGGTGGGAAAAAAGATTGCCGAGGCACCCCTTGGGTTTGCCACCCCCGTCTGCTGTGCTGCCGCCCCGGGTAATTGGCACTCTACTGCTTTCCGTCCTGGCGTTGTTTCCCACCCCTGAATTTGAAGAAGTGAAGCAGACGCCCCAAAAGATGTCCCCAGTTGATCAATCAGCAAGGGCCCAAATTTTCCCCATTTTTCTCTCTATTTGGGTGGGGGGGGAAAAAAGTGCTGAGTTTTGTTTTTTCCGGGGTCCGGGGGGTTGCCACCCAGAACTGTTTTTCATTTTGATGGGCCCTTTAAAGCGAGGTCATGTTGGAGGAAATGACATCCAAGCACTCATGGAGAGATGGAGCCTTGATTTCCCAAGCCTTGGGGCGAGTGGGGACTACAAAACATCCCTCATCTTCCCCCTCCCCCAATTTGCCAACCTCTTTCCCAAGGGCCCAGGGACTAGTAACATCGGGGCTAGGAATACCCTTCCTCCTCCTCCTCCCCTTCCTCCCAAGCTTCAACAACCCGACTTGCCTCAATGATGCACCCCGGACTGAGGCGCCGCCTTGCACTAGCCCCGGACCCCCAACCACTGCTTAATGAAACCCATAAAATTGTGAAACTGTCGGCCTTTGGGGGTGACGGGGAGAAAGTTCCGTTCCGCATCGTGTCATCCCCCCCCCGCGCTGGCAGGACCTGATGTTTTTAGATGTCCAAAGATCGTTTCCCAAAATAAGATCACCACAATGCCCTGTGAAAGGGCATCGTCCGCACGACCATTTTGGGGCGTCTTCAAAATGGGAAGGATGGGCAGAGCTCTTTCACCTGCCCCACCTCGGTGGCTCAACACCCCGAGGTCCCCACCCTGCTTGTCAGGCCATGTGTCACTTTCGTAATGGCATTGCGCTTTGGGGCCACAATCGCTGGAGGCATGGGAGGGTGGAATTCCAGCGGTTTTCCATTTTAACAATGGCGGTTAACTGGGAGGCCGGCTACGCTGCACACAGCCAGGGGGATGAAGCAGGGTGCGAAAGGCGGGAAGTGCGAACTCAGACCCCAGCCTTTTTCAGCAGGCAGTCCCGACCCGGGTATCTTTAGAAATTTCTTGGGGCGACGAGGGTTTAGACATGTGCCAGGGCAAGGTGTGCCGGGGCCCACCGATCTTAAGGGGGCCCCAGATTTCGCCCTTATCGCCACCCCTTGCCTGGCACAAGGGGTTCCTTTTCACCCAGCCCGCGCCGGTTTTCGTTTTCGGAGAGCCGCCACAGCTCCTGACCCGTGGGGGACGGCTCCAAAACAGATTAATTTTTTAAAAAGGCTTGGTTTCTCTGGCACGTATGCCACCAAGGACCTTGGGGGGGAAAGAGCCCTGCCCATCCCTCCTTTTTTAAGAGGTGCGCCGAGCCTGAGAGCCACCTCATCCCCAAAAACATCCACCCCGCCACCCATGAGCTGTCCCGAGATAAGCGGCCTTGGGCCGTGCTTACTTTCCATGTTTTTGGTGGTCAATGGACTTTTTCCGGCCAGATGCAGACAACGGCTTGAAATTTTAGATGACACGTGTCTCCCGCAGGGACGTTTTTTTTTCAAAGAAATGCCTGCTCGGCATCTTGTATTGGGGCAGGCGAGGGGAGAGGGGGGAACCCATCGGTCCCCCAGACGGAAAGGCAACATTTCCAAGGCCAAAAGCCCGGCAAGCCCACATTCAGGCTTTGGCTTTGGGGTGGTTTGGGTTTAAGTGTTTCTTCGCTCCCCAAAACCCGGGAGAAAAGGCTGGCTGCTAGATGGCCCCTGTACGGGGGTGCCGGGCATCAAACTGGCGGGAGGAGAAGGGGTTTTTATGGGTCTCGGGGGTGCTGGTGGTACCCCGGGCGACGGTGGAGACGAACGGAGGCTGATCCCTGATCAGACTCGAGAACAGGGCAGCTGGGAACGCTTTGGGGGTGCGGGGGAGGAGGGGGAGCGGGGGAGAAGGGTGAAGTGGTTGGAGGCCCGGGTCGGGCTGGGCCTTTTTTGGCCAAGTGTTTTCCTCCATTTCAACCATGTTTCGGCATGGACAAACAGTTGTTTGGGGGTTTTCCACCTAAGGTTCTTTCCTCTACTTATGCTTTTTCGCAAAGGCGGCATATGAAATCGCTGGGTGAATCAAAGGGTTGCTCAAAGAAGGCCCAGGCTTGAGAGGTCCTGGCCTTCGCTTCATGTTGGAAGGGTTTGCGATGAGCTTTTTGGGGGGGAAGGGGGGGACGAGGAGGAAGATTGGATCAGGTTGCATTAACCACTAAGGACAGTTGGCACGCTGTCATTCTGAGATTCACAGGGCCCCGACCCAGCGAAGACAGGCCTGACGGTCCTGCAACCGATGATCCCCCTGGCATGCGTGTTGTTTCCAGCACTGGGAAAGGGACCTTTCTGGTCCCCCTACCCATGTGCTACCCCCCCCTTTGTCGCTTAAACCCCTGAATTTCGCCCATGTTAAAAAATAAAAAAATTTAGAAGGTAGGGAAAAGTTTTGGAAAGTCATTATTAACAGCGGCAATTTCAAATCCCCAAATCAAAAAAAAAATTGCTGGATCAAATTTAACAAATCTGGACTGGGCAAAAGTGCAAAAAAAAAGTATCTGTTATTTTTGTATAAAAAACAAATTGTTTTTGGTACCCTTTTAATTCACCTGTGGTGACTTAAAATTGCTGTATAAGAATAAGGGACGCTATCTGAAGAACAAAGTTCAGTGGCCAAAGTCAAAAAACACTATCTGTTTTTAGATTCGGATGAAAAGGTATTTTTGGCACCTTTCAATTCACCTTGGTGACTATAAAATTGCTGTAAAGATTAAAGGGACGCTATCTGAATGAACAGACGCATGCCCAAAGTCAAAAAACACGATCTGTTTAGATTGGATGAACAAGGGATTTTTTTGGGACCTTTTAAATTTACCTTTGGTACTATAAAATTGCTGTATAGTAAAGGCACGCATCTGAATGAAAAAAGTGCAGGGGCCAAAGCAAAAAAAAACCCTAATTTTTTATTTGATTGGAATACAATATTTTTTTTGGCACCTTTTAATTCACCTGTGGTAAAATAAAAATTGCGTATAAGTAAAAGTGCCCTATCAATGAACAAGCTGCAGTTCCCAAAGTCAAAAAACAGTATCCTTTTATAGACGGGTTTAAAAAAGGGATTTTGGCACCTTTCAATTCACCCGTTGACTATAAAATTGCGTATAAATATAAGTCACGCTATCTGAATGAAAAAAGCTGCAGTGCGCCCAAAATCAAAAAAAACGTATCTGTTATAGATTGGAGATACAAGGTAATTTTTGGGACCTTTCAAATTTACCCGTGGTGACTATAAATTTGCTGTAAAGATATAAGGCCCTATCTGAATGAAAAAAGTGCAGTGCGCCAAAAATAAAAAACACGTATCTGTTATAGATTCGGATGATAAAGTATTTTTGGCACCTTTCAATTACCTGTGGGGGACTAAAAATTCTGTAAAAATAAATTCACGCATCTAATGAAAAAAACTCAGTCCCCAAAATCAAAAAAACCTATTGTTAAAATTCGGGTGAACAAGGGATTTTTGGCACCTTTCAATTCACCCGTGGGACTAAAAATTGCTGTTAAAATATAAGTGCACGCTTCTGAAGAACAAAGCGCAATCGCCCAAAATCAAAAAAAACATCTTTATAGATTCGGAAACAAGGTATTTTGGCACCTTTCAATTTACCTGGTGACTATAAAATTCTGTATAAAATATAGTGCAAGCTATCTCAATGAACAAATCGACTGGGCAAAAGTGCAAAAAACACGTAAACGTTATAGATTCTGATGATACAGGTATTTTTGGCCCCATCAACCTGTGCTGACACAAGATTGCTGATTCAAATTTAAGTGCAAGGGGGTATATAAAAAAGGTGGGGTGGGTTTTAAAATGAAAAAAACCTATCGAAATGTATACTGATAATAAAACTGGGGTTTTGCACCAAAAAAAGAGACCTCAGTTAAAGGAAATGATGTGTTTATCCTAATATAAGTTCACACTACACAATTTTTGGTAACTTTATCCAGTTCCTTTATAGGCTTGCTTGTTTTTTACGGGGGGCCCCCTCCGTGACTTTATAGCGATAGAGGGTTTTAAAAAACTAACTACCTAAAATCTTTCCAATGTCAATCTAACTAACACTAAAAGTAGAGGTTTTTTCTGTTGAAAAATAGTATGATTTCGCTGAGTGTTTGGGGGACTCAGACCCGTCCAACTAGTATGAAAGTTGAAAGACTGGGAAAAACAGGGAAGGGTGTTCTATGTTAAAACGGCATGATTTTCCAGCCATCGACCCAAAACCTCCAGTCATGACGCGCACACACTCTCACCCTGCTCTATTTTGTAAGCTATTGGGGGCCACCAAAAGGCAGGAAAACCCGAAAAAGGCGTGATCTTAATAGATTATGCCGATTTTCAAAAATTTTCGCGTGATGAAAAACCATTACCATAAAAACCCCCGATTTTAACTTTGTCGAAAAAATGCTCAACCTATTTTGGGACTTAACTCAACATAACCCCTTTTAAATTTTTTCTATTTATTAGGTAAGAAAAAATGGATTCAGGGTTAATTTTATATTCAAGCTACAACTTGTTATCTTTCACACTGAAATTCTGGCAGAGTGTATAACCTTGGCTTCTATTCAAAGCACCTGTTAAGGGGGGTTTGTCCCAGTCAAAAGGTGCAGTCGAGTAGTTTGATCGAAAAGAAAAATAGGAAAAAATATATGAGACTTGAGAGAAAAAGCATAATTACGCTCTGTGTAATGAGCATAAATCATGAAGATAAGCTAGCATGTTGAGACAAGCACTGAAAGAAAATAACAATGTCTTAGCAAAGCATAGTTACATCGAAACTGAATGTAAAAAATAAGAAGGATTTGAGGAATGCATATGTGTAAAGAGGGAGCTGCCGCCATTCCAAGATGGCGATTTTCAGAGTTGGTGGACTGACGTAATCAAATTCCATTAACACTGAAAGTTGCGTAGATTGTGGGAGGGAACGTACAACACTGATCACACCTTGTATTACCTCAGCTCCTGCCCCTCCCGGTATTCTTTCCTCAGCTCCCGTGCCAGAACCGCCCATTATTTTCTGTAGCCATTTTTATGAAGTCCAAACATTCTCTGTATCCGGAAAGGCAAAACCAAACCCCGCCCTTTGCATTTCCTGTGGCCATACTTGTAGTCCTAAGCAATCCAAAGAACCCGGAAGTTCCGGGTTGAAGTTGAACAGCGGCCATCTTGATACACCCAACATTCCGACTCCTATCTCTCCTCCATGCACTTCACTTGTTACTACTAATGTAAACATTGATATGCAACTGTCGAGTGATAACGTTCTTGCCAGCACACCTGCAACAAACACCACCACCAGCCCCGCAAACCCACCTCCTCCGTAGCCGCTATTTTGACTTTCAGTGATAACGGAGAGGAAGATTAGGAAGAGGACAAGTTGCCATTGCCAGGACCAGCATCTGCAATCCAAATTAAAGGACTCCAATATTTTTCCTATTGCTCACAGCACACAGACTGCTGCTCTAGGAGAGATTAAAACTGTGATTACAATATGCATGTTGATGGACCCGTATATAATAATTAGAGATGGGCGAATTTCTCGAAATTCGGTTCGCTCACTTCGCTGAATTTCCCGACAAAAATAACTTTGTTCCGAATTACTTTGGAATGAATCACGTTAAAAAACAGCTATTTCCAGGCTGCACAGAGCCTGCAGGGTGCTGTAGAACGTTGTGCCATGCTTAAATATGCAGAGGGAGCTTGGTTTGGTCTTCATACAATGTTTGTGTTTTAATATGACACGCACATGACTGCCGCCGCACTTAGAATCGCTTCACTATAAAATTCCTGGCACTTAAGAGGGCAAAACTGACCAAAACACTGAAGGGGGAATGTAGCCTGATAAAGTCATGGCAGCGACATCTGGAAAAAAACAAGCTGAGGGCTCAGGTGGCAACATCAGTGACAGAGAGTGGAGGTGATGGCGGCAGCTACAGCAGCATGAGGTCAGAGAGTGGCACAATGACATTCTGGAGGTGGCAAAAACAGGAGTAGGCCAAAGAGTGGCACAATGACACAGTGTGGAGTTGACGGCATCAACAGCAGCAGCAGCATGACAGCAGCCACAGCAGCAGCAGGAGGTCAGACATTGGCACAATGACACAGTGTCCCGGTCAGGGCCCGCGGGCAGCATGATTTTCCAGACGGGGCACAATGACATTCTGGGGAGGGGGCAAAAAAAGTTAGACCCACAGAGGGGCACAATGACACAGTGTGTAGGTCATGGCAGCAGCCACAACCCACACATGGGGGTCAACGGGGGCACAATGACGGGAGTTTGAAAGGTCAGGGCAGCAGAAAGAGTCAACAGTGGCAAAATTTGACAAAAGGTGCAGGTCACGGAAAGCAGCAGAAATGGGGGCAGACAGGGGCACAATAACATTCTGGAGGTGGAAAAAACCCGAGAAAGGCCCAATTTGGGACAATGACACATTTTTGGGGGGGGGTTCAGGGCAGCAGCCACAGCACAGCATGGGGGTCAGACAGTGGCACAATGACACAGGGGGGTAGGGTAAACGGCAGCAGCGATGAGGTCAGACAGGGGGCACAATGACATTCTGGGAGGGGGAAAAAAAGGAGTGGGGGCCACAGAGGGGAAACAATGACCCCGTGTGTAGGTCAGGGCAGCGCCACGGGCGGGCAGCATGAGGTCGGGACAGTGGCACAATGACAGAGTGGTAGGTAAACGGCGCACCACACCCGCACATGGGGTCAGACATTGGCAAATGACACAGGGCCCAGGCCCACGGCAGCAGCAGCATGGGGTTTCCAGACAGGGGCACAATGACATTCTGGAGGGGGAAAAAAACCCAATAGGCCACAGAGTGGGACAAGGGACACAGTGTGTGGGTTTCACGGCAGCAGCCCGCAGCACTTTAGGTCAGACAGGGCACAATGACCAGTGGGTAGGCCCCGGCCGCAGAGCATAGGTCAGGCACTGGCAAAAAGACATTCGGGAGGGGGGCAAAAAAAGGAGAAAGCCACAGAGGGGGGGACAATGAAACAGTTTTTAGTTCACGGAAAGCAGCCACAGCAGCACAAAGTCGGGACATGGCACAAAATTGAAAATTCGGAGGGGGCAAAACATTTTTTTTGGGCCAAAAAGGGGGCACAATGACACAGTTTTGGTATTTCCCAGGCCAGCACCACAGCAAAAGCATAAAGGTCAAAGGGGGCACAATGAACAGTGTTCGGGCCCAACGGCAGCAGCAGAAAGAGGTCAGACAGTGCACCGGGACTTTCCCTGGAGGGGAAAAAAAACGGGTTGGGCCAAGAGTGGCACAAGGGACAAGGGGGGGAGGTGCCGGGAAAGAAACAGACCCCCAAAGAGTGCACAATGACATTCGGGAGGGGGCCAAAAACAGGAGGGGGCCAAAAGGGGCCCAATGAAAACAGTGGGGAGTTGACGGCTCAACAACAGCATAAAGCATGAGGTAAACCCGTGGCACAATGAAAAATTCGGGAAAGGGGGCAAAAAAGGAGTGGGCCCACAGAGGGGGAAAATTTGACAAAGTTTTGGATTTCACGGAAAGCAGCCACAGGCAGAAAGAGGTCAGACAGGGGCAAAATTTGACATTCGGAGGGGGCAAAAACGGGAATAGGCCACAAGTGGCACAATCACAGAGGGGTGTAGGTCACGGAAAGCAGCAACACAGAAAGGCATGATCAGCCCAGGGGCAAAAAGGAAAATTCTGGAGGTGGCAAAACAGGAATGGGGCCACAGAGGGGGCACAATGACACAGTTTTGTATTCACGGCAGCAGCAGCATAGGCAACAGTGGTAAAATTGACATTCTGGAGTGGAAAAACCCAGTATAGGCCACAGAGTGGCACAATGACAGAAAAGCGGAGGGTGCCCCTGTGTCAGCAGCATTAGGTCAGACAGTGCACAATGACATTCTGGAGGTTGGAAAAACTGGAGTAGGCCACACGAGTGGCACAATGACAGTAGTGGAGGGTGACGGCGACAGCAGTATGAGTGACAGACAGTGGCACATTTGACATACTGGAGGTGGAAAAAACAGGATAGGCCACAGAGTGGCACAATGACACAGTGTCCTAGGTCACTAGCAGCAGCCACAGCAGCAGCAGAAAAGTCAGAAAGGGCACAATCACAATACTGGAGGTATGCAAAAACTGGGTAGGCCACAGAGAGGCAACAAATGACAGAGAGATGGAGGTGATGCGGCAGGAGCAACAGCATGAGACAAGAGTGGCACAAAGAACACAGTGTGGAGGTCCACGGCAGCAGTCCCCAGCAGCAACATGAGGTCAAACAGTGGCACAGTGACAGAGTGGAGGAGGTGGCGCAATACCAGTCCCTGGTAAAAGATGGTTGGTGGCAGATGGAGAAACTGTCAGCAGATGTGTGCCATCAGGCGGGTGGCGGCATCAGAATAGTGGCTGAGGCAGGTAGTTTGAACCCAGACTCATTTCTCACAGTTTGGGTGAGGCGTCATGGCTGATGTAGTCTGACGCCTAAGGCATTGGTGTGTGGAAATCCTGGCCGATCCACGCCTGATTCATCTTGACAACGGTCAGTTGTTCCAAATTTCCCGTGGACAAGCGGTTCTTTTTGGGATAACGATGGCCCCCGCCGCACTGAACACCCGCTCTGATGCCACACTACTGGCCGGGCAGGACAGCTTCGCCACTGCAACCTAGGCAAGTTGCAGCCACACACCCAGTTTTGGCTGCCCAGTAGTCCAGCGGATCTTCTAACTGGGGTGGCAGAGTGCTGTCCAAGTAGCCACCACCTGTTGGTTCAGGGTCTGCTCCAGGACCTGCTGCTGCTGGCGACATCCCCTCCTCACTAGGCAGGTGAAGGAAGCTGCTCATCAGTGACTCCAGACTTAGGTTGCTGCTGATGGAGCTGTACTGCTCCTACCCCCCCCCACCTTCCCCCCAGCAGCCGCGGCAGTAGTACGTGAGCGCTGAGAACCCCCCGGTCAGACTGTCAGAGGAGGGACGATGCCGCACATAGGACAGCGGCCAACTGACTACGGAGGGTTTCCCTATAGTAATTTGAGTTGTCCTCCCTCTCAAGTAGCTGGGAAAAAGGCTCCCATTTTGGACCGGTAGCGAGGGTCCAATAGGGAGGAGAGCCAGAAGTCAATCCCTCTGCCGATGCTGAAATATTCGGCTGTCACTAGCCAGCAAATCAGCATGCTGAGAGCCCATCTGCACAAGTGACTCCGAGGGGCTCCCTGCCTCCATCTTCCACTGTATACTGCCACGTGCTTGGGGTCATCTGCCTCGTCTTCCTCATCTCCATCTACCTCCTCCAGCTGCTCCTGCTCCTCCTCTCTTGTCACCTGGGTAAAAATCCACTCATTTCACCAGACAATGCTTCTGCTCCAATGTCCTCCTCTCCTCCTCCATTGTCAGTCCCCACCGGACTCATGTGGCCCGAGATGTAGTCGCCAGTCTCCAGTCCCCTGCCCAGACAGATTTTCAGCATCTGTTCCAGGACATGAAGCGTGGAATGACGTTATTCATCCCGTATCCCTGGGACTGACAAATAACGTGCCTCCTCGAATGGCCCAACAAACGGCAGGTCACCATGAGCTGCCACTGGCTGACACAAAAGTTACACAGGGAGTACTCCTGTCCGCCTGGATCATCAAAAAATCGTTAATGGCCTTTTCTCTGTTCATACAGTCGGTCCAACATGTGCAGGCTGGAATTCCAACGGGTGGAAACATCCATATCAGAGTGTGTTGGGGGAGGCCGTTCTGCCGCTGCAACTCGAGGAGGGTGTTTCCTGCTTTGTAGGAAGGGATAAAGGGCAGGCACATTTTCCTGCCTTTTTCAAAACCCTTCTGAAGATGGGTGGAAGCCCTTCGGGAACCTTTTCAAAACCCAAATTTTTCAAAACGCCAGGGCAGGCGCATGGACCATCCCTCCTCTTGCAGCCGGACACCATGTTCCCCTTTGGGCCCGTACCAGGTTTCAAATTTGCGTTGGCGTGGAAAAAAGCCACACATCGATTTCTTGCTCCCTGGCGGACAGTTCCTCCCCGGGTTGTTTCGTTCGCCGAGTCAAGCCAGTGGAAACTGCTGACACTGCTGTGCCCTACACACCGGGTTATGTTTTGGGGGAAAGTACTTGTGGGGGCTAAAGGGGGTGGTGGGGAAGGAGGAGGAGGCGGACATTGGCGCGGAGCCGCAGTTTGACAACTTTGGGGGAGAAAGCGGCGCCCTCCTGTCCAATTTTTGTTGGTGTGCGGGGCCGGGAAAGCACATTCACCCATTTGGGCCGTAAAGGACATGAAACCCCCTGCCCGGATTTTAACACCCCAGACGTCCGCCTGCGGGGCACCTTGGAACAAACCCAAAAAGCTCCAGGACTGGCCCCCTTCGGTTTTACAAAATTTTTGAAGTCTGGTACTGCCTTTTTTTGGGAAAAAAAATTACGGCTTTGGGAAATCTCCCTCTCCCGGGCCCCACAAGCCCCTTAGTTCTCTGAACTTTCCAAAGTCCCCATTTGGAAAGGGAGGGAAATGCAGTTTCCAAAAAACTTGGATTTGGAAACACGGGCACTGCTGCACCTTTGGATGGTTTGACCATACTGTTTCCTTTGCAACGCCTCGCTGAATGCCCGGGGTGGCGCCATGAGTAACAAGGGCAGGAAACATCTGGAACGGAGATGATTTCAAAGAGAAACAGGTCCCTTCTGCAAGGTGGGGGGAGCCTTGACTGGCGCAAAAGGCAAAAGCGTGCCACTGGGCGCTGCTGCTGCTGCTGTTTTCTTTCAGGGGGCAGGAAAGAACCCCCACATCTGAGCCACGTTTCTCCCAGGGGCCCCCCGGGGGTGACGGGGCAAGTGTTGACGCAGGGCCGTGGGGCCAACGTTAGCTCCCCGGCCCCCGCTTCACTTTTTGGGTTACAGATTCTACATATACCCATAAATTCCCGCTCCCCCCCCGGTTCTTACAAAGAACTGGGGCCCCACCGCCGAGTATCGATTTTACCAACGCTCCCCCAACGAGTTGACAAATTTCCCCCGCCTCGCTGAGCCCCCCGTGCCGCTACTTTCTTTGGAAACCGCAAAGCGGGGTTTTTTTTCCCCCTGGCCGCTTGGCCCCCGAACCCCACACGCTGCTATCCTGCTGACCCACGGCCCAAAACGACCCACTTGGGTGGCTGCACTGCTGCCTGAAACGCAAGCGACACCCTCTTCCCTGACATGTGAAGCCCCTTCCTCACCCCGCTCCCAAGTGCAGTCGGCTACATCATCATCTTTTTGGTTTCATCGTCACGCTGTCCCCCATCACCGGCCTTTTTATGCAGAGGCTAAACCCCCCCCCCAAATGAAAACCCCCCATTACCTCTCAACATCTATATTTGCTGCCTACGCAAAACAGGGGGATATTGGGCCCCCCTTTTTTTTTGCTCCAAATAGCTGCGAAATGTCCCCCCTCAAAATTGGGTTTATCCTCGCTATATAGTGGGGGCTAGCCCAGACCATATAAAAATTTCTTGCTGAGGGAAACCCAATGGGGCAAGGGGGGTTGAGGGCAAGTGGTG